>JAXRKP010000010.1:310939-333439 GCA_037039925.1 Doris montereyensis
AACACACGACCCTTTGGAAAGCTTCTTAATACATGACCCTTTGGAAAGATTCTTAATACACGACCCATTGGAAAGATTCTTAACACACGACCCTTTGGAAAGCTTCTTAATACATGACCCTTTGGAAAGATTCTTAATACACGACCCTTTGGAAAGATTCTTAATACACGACCCTTTGGAAAGTATCTTAATACACGACCCTTTGGAAAGATTCTTAATACACAACCCTTTGGAAAGATTCTTAATACACGACCCTTTGGAAAGCTTCTTAGCACACGACCCTTTAGAAAGCTTCTTAATACATGACCCTTTGGAAAGATTCTTAATACACGACCCTTTGGAAAGTTTCTTAATAAAACGACCCTTTGGAAAAATTCTTAACACACGACCCTTTGGAAAGCTTCTTAATACATGACCCTTTGGAAAGATTCTTAATACACGACCCTTTGGAAAGATTCTTAATACACGACGGAAAAATTCTTAACACACGACCCTTTTGAAAGTTTCTTAATAAAACGACCCTTTGGAAAGTTTCTTAATACACGACACTTTGGAAAGATTCTTAATACATGACCCTTGGGAAAGATTCTTAATACACAACCCTTTGGAAAGATTCTTAATACACGACCCTTTGGAAAGTTTCTTAATAAAACGACCCTTTGGAAAGTTTCTTAATACACGACCCTTTGGAAAGATTCTTAATACACGACCTTTTGGAAAGATTCCTAACATGCATTTGCCCAATAATATTGACCAGTGAAAAATGGGTACCAGTATCAGCTAGGGGTACATCCTATGATACATTAGCAGGAGACGATAATACATAATGTATGTTATTTGTGGCCTGGTTTCCTTCGCGCTCCGGCTCTATAGGCTTTGAGAGAAACTTTACTTTCTCTTTACTAAGCAGATAAAAAAGAAACGCCACTGCAAGTAGGTCGACAGTAAATTGAAATTAAGAAAAATATTATTAGATGGAAATTGGCCTATGAGGGACACGACTTTTGATTCTTTAAAGATTTTATAAGAAATATTCTTTCCAGACAATACAAGTAATATAAGTCAGTTACAATTTGGTTACAAAACCAAACAGGACAGAGCATTTTCGGGCTGCGGACCCTTCTTTACTGGTAAGAAAGAGGACAACGAAAGTATATTTCTGAAAATGTCTATGTCCTGTCTTCTCTTGTACCTCTTCTTAGTCTTAGGCATTTGATTTCCATCTTGTGCTCCTCTTTAATTAGTGGGCGATTGACGGGCACTAGACTGGTAGCTCCAACTTCTTTCTTTTCTTTCTTTTCCTTATTTTTCATCTTAGTCTTTCCTCTTAATTCACACTTAGATCGCCGCATATGGAGGACAGGGTAAATTTCAATTAAACCAAACCTATTATTATTATTTTTCCATCGAAGCATGCGTATTAGATTAATCAAGTGAACACGAGAATGAGAAATGGGATGCCTACTACTATGCCTAGATCTATGTCATGGTATGACTGCCAAGATCATTAGGAGCGCAGGGATGCTTTTGTGAGTTTCCTGCCTGTTACCCCCCCCCCAAAAAAAAAGAAGGAAGAAGAAATTTGTTCATAGTAACCATGGCGTGTGCGTGACGCAATGTCGTTATAGTAGCACTCTGCATGGCACGAGATAAGCACCATCTAGATTTTTAGAATGACAAGTGAAGCTTGATTAGACCAGAGACAGTATGCGGGAACAAAGCAATAAGCAGAGCTACACTGTCATTCTTACTTTGGGAGTGTCTCTGCGATAAAGGAGAACAAAAAAGGGCCACCAACATAATCAAAACAAAAGAAACGCCCCGACTAAAGCCCTTACCAACGCCAGACGCTCAATCACGATGTGTCTAATGTCTGTCGTGACTAACAAGAGATAAAAAGTAACGGTTGTACTGTGTGGTCCACGTTCTCATTACATTAATAATTTATTCACGATGTGTTTGTACACACTTCTGTTCAAGTTCGATCGCACTCGGACGATCGTCGTAACAGCACTCGTTATCTGAAATTAATATCGCCTTGTCCGTTTCCCTCTTTGTCGGTCGATCTACCTACCTTGACCAAGAGGTGAGGGGGTGTGGTCGGTTTTACTTGTTAAATAAATCGAGATATTGTTCAACCGTCGGGGCTAGAATCCACGAACTTTTGGTTGAGGGCCGACATTTGTCTCTGGAGCATAGAGCTTTCCCCCCTTTCCCCCGCTTTCCCCCTTTACCGTTGGTAAATTTAAGTGAGTAAAGGGGAAAATGTTTCTTTCTTTCTTTCTTTCTTTATCAGCTCCCATTCTACCTTCCAGTGTATGATGGGTTTTAGATGCCCGAAATGATCTTTCTCCAGGCTGCCCTGTCCTGGCATTTTCTGTTTCCTTCCGTGAAAGTTAAATTTCTTTGCGTTAATGCCTCTTTTATATCTTCTTTCCACTTTCTTTGAAATCTGCCTTTTGGCCTTTTACCTTGAGTTTTAGCACTGTATACTGATTTAACTATTTTATTGTCAATCATTCTGTTAACATGCCCAAACCATCTCAGTTGATTCATTTCTATCTTAGTTTTTATGCTATCTGCTTTGGTTTGATCTCTTATTGTTGTGTTTCTGATTTTGTCTCTTTTAGTTTTCACTAATACTCTTCTTAAATGATTCATTTCGGCTGCCTGCACTTTTCTATATTTTCTACTGTCTAAGGTCCATGTTTCACTGCCATAGAGGAGAGTAGGACAATAAACTGTGTTGTATATTGCCATTTTGGTTTTTGTTGACAATTCTTGTTTACTTACAAATGCCTTTCCTAGATGGTTATACATTGTATATTGCACTTGTCTTTTGGATTATCTGACTGATTTCTTCTGTTAGCTTTTCCTCTGAGTTAATCATTACTCCTAAGTAATTGTAGCTTTGAATTTGTTCTAAATTCCCCCCTGCCTAATTTATGATATTGTGTTTTAGCTTCCCTAGTTACTAGCATTGTTTTGGTTTTCTTTGCATTTACCCTCATTCCTCTTTTATTTAACTCATTATTCATTATGTTGATATTTGACTGAAGGTCCCTTTCTGATTTTCCAAACAGAACTGAATCATCAGCAAATGAAAGCATTGATACATTTACTGGTTTGAGCTTCCACATACCTACATTCATTTTCTTCATTTTTGAGGATGCCTTTGCGACTGAATCCATAAATGCGATAAACAAAAGAGGACTTAGGACACAAATCTGTCTTACTCCTATATCTACATCAAATTCTGCAGATACATTTCCAGCTACCCTCACTGCACATGTTGGTTTATTGTAAAAAAAATTAATGGCTTCTATTAAATTTTGCTCTACATTGTGTTCTTTTAAAAAAATGCCATAGTTCGTCTCTCCTCATAGTGTCAAATACCTTTTCTAAGTCAATAAAACACAAGTGGAAGTCAATGTTTCTCTCAGAGAATTTTTCTATTATTTGTCTAATTGTAAATATGTGATCTTGTACACTTCTTCCTGATCTAAATCCACTCTGGTGTTCTTCAATCTGATCCTCTAATCTTTTCCTTAATCTCATTTCCAGAATCCTGGCATACACTTTTCCTGTACGCTAAGAAGTGATTATATCCCTCTATAGTTTGAGCATTCCATAGTTGATCCTTTCTTGTGTATTGGAAAAAGTGTTTTTAAAATATGAATGTATCGTAATTTGATTCTTTGCCCTAGAAGAATTGCATTTTGTTTTCTCTGACGCAGAGAACTTGAGAGGTGGGCTGTTTGCAAGCGGTGCTGGTAGGTTCTACTTCTTTTCTTTCACTTTCACTTCTTTTTTCTTGCTGTGTCTTCTTATCACACCCGGGATCATGTGTTTGGCGGACGAGGTAAATTTCAATGAAACCTCCAAACAAACTCTCTTCCACATGCGTTAGTTTCTATTTCATGGCGTCTTCGATAAAGGTGCGATTTTGGTTTTTGTTGACAATTCTTGTTTACCTACAAATGCCTTTCCTAGATGGTTATATATTGCACTTGTACGTCGGCGGTTGGCAAGACGGTACTGCCAACTGATGGTGGTTGGTCCTTCTCTCCTTTTGCTCTTCTACACGACCTTTTTCTTCGGTCACTCGGGCCGAAGAAAACAAAGCTAAGCGATTAGATTTTATAAGTAAATTCTGGCAATGTCTGGTCCTTTTTAGGAGTCTTGCTTTTATATTCGTGTGCGATTGGTGCGTGCTGTGGGCTCAACCGCTCTCACTAAACAAAATCACTGCATGTTATTATGCTGGACGTGGGGACATTTCAATTGAACAAGTAGATTTAACTCTATTCAAGAATTGAAGAACGTACTCATACAATTACGGGTATAATGTATGAAATGCTGCGTTCAGTTTATCACCAATAAATTTTAATCAAACGGAACCTTTTATCTCGCAGAAATTTGATTGTGGGATAAGAGAGTGCTGAGAAAATGAGAGAGGGGGTGGACTCGTGAGGAGGGGGTGAGGTAGGGGCTCTGCTCTTGTAGTGTAAAATCAGGAGGGGATTGCTTAGCTTTGGAAATTGTCGTATCGGAGTATGAGCGCCCATAGCGACCGCTGACAAAGAAAACAAGTTGATTTCAATACGAATGAGAGAGTGACGCTAGGTAAACCTGGTGGCAAGGGTCAGGTAGACCCCGAGGACCAGCTTTCACTCTTGTTTAAGTTTCTGATTAGCAAAGAACTACCTTGTATGCAGAGACAAGTTTCCAGAAAGTTTTCCTTGTCGCTCTCTGTCTGGCCTAGCCCGAACAAGGGGGCCAAAACCATTGCTGACGGAAGAATAAATCACGAATAAACCATAAACCCGCCCCTCCTCACTGAAAACTGCCATCGGGGAATCGCTAAACAAAACGGACCCATTTTTGTCGAACCCAGGACATCACGAGCCAAGGGAGATAACCCGAAAAATGTATCCTCTCTTTTCAACATTAGTTATGCAGCGTTACTTCATTAGTGGTTGGTGTCGTGTATACATCAGTACGGCTATATAGCCTCCAATTTGTGGTTTTTGTCTTTTAAATTTACAGCTATTGACAAAAGTTTTCATATTTATAAACAAATACACTATGAAGCTTAGTAAAAATTTCTCTCTATATATATAATTGATGGTTAAAAACCTTTATTTATGATTCTGAATTGGTCATTCTTTGTGCGTCAAAAGGTTCTGTTGCCAGGCCATTAAGAGTAACTACAAATTGCATGGAGGTTCTCAATGATTCCAAATATTGTTTTTTTCATTTTAAAAAAGGACTCTAGCAGAAGTGATGTTTAAGTTAGGGAAATTTCATTGCTTCCTGTCTTTGAGTAGAATTTTCAGTCCTTTGAGCCTCCATTTTCAATAGGTTTTTGGAATTTAAAACGTAGAATAGTATCGTACATACCAAATACTCATTGGAATAGTATCTTTGCTGAGGGTAATCATACTTGTATAATATATCCCTGATACAGTGTCCGTAAACACTGAGACTTGGTTTTCAGTGAAATTGAGACGGACAAAACCATCGTCACATTTATGACCAGATTATTTTCTTTGACTTTCAGGTAAAATGGATGATGTATTGGATAGTGTTTGCCTTGTTTTCTGCCGGAGAAACTTTTTTTGACGTCTTCCTCTCATGGTAAGTTTAAGATGTTGCCATCATTTCCAATATAATGATTTTGTTTATATTGCCTTTTACTGTGATTTCCTCTTTCTCTTCATCTTGTACTGCATATGGTGGATAGGGTCAATTGTACTGATATGGTTTCACCATTTTTCATGTATAAATTTGTCACTTTCACATATCTCTTGATGTACATGTATATTTATTTACTGTTGCACATATTCTGTTTATCTATACTTCTTCTCTTCTCATGAGATGTTGGCAGGGAGCTGCTGGTAGGTCCTATTTCTTTCCTTTTCACTCTTTTACTTTTCACTTTCTTTCGTCTTGCTGTTTCCTCCTTGTCCAGGTAGGTGGATCGACACCTAGTCACATCGGAGATAAAACGATAAATTGAAATTCCGTGTGCAGATCACACTATTCTGTGCACGTTAAAAGATCCCTTGGCTTTTTACAGGGCAGTCCAAAGCAAAATTAAAATCCTACCAAAATCCCAGAGATCACCTTAGTTGTGGATGTAGGTAAAATCAAATTAAATTTGTAACAACATTTGCTTTTATTCAATCCATGTATCAATATTAGATAAAAATGCTGTTGTCTATTTTCAGTCTTCTTACCCAAATCTGGGTGGTTGGCAGGTGATAATGTAGGTCCAATTTCTTTCCTTTCACTCTTTCATGTGTCTTCCACTTTGCCTTTTTTCTCTTAATTTGTAGCTATTTGTGGGTGATGCTGGTAGATCCTACTTCTTTCACTGTTTTCCACTTCTCTTTCATCTTGCTGTTTTTCTCTTTTAAATCCTCCCTGAGATCGTCACATGTACATTGTAAAAATAATTCCTTGCATTTCCACGTCATCCTTAAATCACTGCATACGATGGACAGTTTTCAGTGTAAATCGGCATTACCTAATCACATATTAAGTTGAGAACCTTTTTGCCTAGTACATATATTGTGTACAAATTTATAAATGAATATAGGCATATCACACACTTTATTTTATGTACATTGCTTATC
This sequence comes from Doris montereyensis, assembly GCA_037039925.1. Classification (NCBI taxonomy): domain Eukaryota; kingdom Metazoa; phylum Mollusca; class Gastropoda; order Nudibranchia; family Dorididae; genus Doris; species Doris montereyensis. The sequence goes on from JAXRKP010000010.1 coordinate 317,581, forward strand.
TTTTAATTTGACATTTCTTTATGTATCCCATTATGACAGGCTGCCGTTTACTACGAACTGAAGATTGTGTTTGTGGTTTGGATGTTGTCACCCATGACTCAGGGTCCAGTTTTCTCTTCAAAAAGTTTGTCCATCCTCATTTAGCAAAAGAGAGAAAGGTGATATTTGTGTGTTTAACTTTTATTTTAAAATTGTTTTTAACCATACCAAATTTTCTATTATCTTCTTGCCTGTTTGCCAGATAAGTTTACCATCAGACCGTTTTCTTTATCCCGAGTCATGTCATACAGCCTCTGTTTTCCTTAAAAAATAAAAAATGACAGATGAAATACAAAAGGGACTGGAAATTGATAGATAATGTCTAAAGACATTTAATATGATTTCTTTTTTTTTTCCAAAAATGCATACCTTTTTTGGGTGGACAATTTGTGGGTATTGCTGTTAGGTTCTATTTTTCCTTTCACTCTTGTGCACGTCTTTCATCTGTCTGACTGTTTCGTCTTGAATGGCCCTGAGGAGAAAAATAAATTGGTGCTGTCTCGCTGGCACTGAAAGATGTCATGCCTCGCATTCAATTTCTGTAGAGAAAGGAACGTAGTCTATCATCAGGCTTGCATTCGATGCAGCAGGAGTCACCCATATTGTCTAAGTGAGCAAATATGGTAAATTTAAGTTTTCCTGTTCAAGGAAAAAAGCCCAAATGCCCTAAAGTGGGGTTAAAACCCACTTTCTTTGGGTCACAGTGCAATGCCCTTTAGTAGGCAATGAATGACCCTGAGATCACTGTATATAAAGTGGACGGAGTAGAGGGAGGCTTTGTAGAAACGGTAAACCCCATGACTCGCCCAGGTATTTTTACAATGTTGTACTCCTAGGAAAGGTACTTCACTCTGCTTTCCTCACTTGACTAGGTGTGAATGAGTACCCAGTTATAGGTAGAGAGGTCTTGTCAAAGTGTTTTTCGAACGCCTAACAGGCTGCTGTACTGTACACTCCCAAAGGGAGCTTAGGAGGACTTTGTATGAAATGGCCTGCTTGGGGATAAAGGTACAATTTGTGAACCTGCACTTTTTGTGGAGATACAGACTATAAATCCATCTTGATGTCTTACATTCAATGAAGCAGAACAGATCCATATCCCTGGTCTTGGTTTTATAATGAATTCTATTTTTCTTTTCTGTTAGTAATTAAAAACGCATACATAACCTGTAGGGTTAGCGGCATATTATGTGTACCACCACCTTCATTGTAATATACTCCTCCCTTTCATCTTTCATCTTGCCATTTGCTCTTTTTTAAATTCACCACATATGGTGAACAGGGTAAATTTCAGTGAAATAATCACATTATCAAGCTTCATTCCTATTTTGTTCATAATGTCTCCAATGTCTTTTCCATACTAGCTGTATTCTTTTGGTATGCCTTTCATGGTTGAAAAGCACTCACTCAGTTACACAACAAAACACTGTTATGAAATATGAGCATTAAGATGTAGAAAGGATTTTAAGTCACATTAGTAATTGTATGCTTTTTTTTGTGGACAGTACAAAATAAAATAAATCAATAATTCTTGAGGACATTATATATATATATGAAGTTCAAAGAAAAAAGATTGTTTACAGTTGTTAGATTTTTTAGTAGTTTTTTTTTAATCTGCCTTGTGTTAACAGTCTAAAATTACTGAAGATGCAAGCTTTTAAAATTTTTTTATCATTTCTGTTCTTGTCCTTCTTTCTTTTTGTTGTCTTTTTTTTGTTTGTATGTGTGTTCACCCCAGTGCTCTCTCATCATTTCTTTTGCTGATCAAACGTCTGAAACGAGTTGTTCTTTCTTTCTTTTTGTAATAGGAAATTGATGAAATGATTGCTCAGGCCAGCAAACAAGGCTACTCTACACTCCTCTCTTTAGGCACGAAAGGCATCTCGTATGCTTCTCAGTTCATGATGAGGACTGCCATCATGGTAAGTCTTGATCTCTCTCCCTCTGTCTCTCTCACATGCAGATTATTGAGGACCTTTAGGTAAAGTACTGTTATTTAACTATTAATAGTGTTAGGTGCTTGAAAGTAGAGGACGGGCGCTACTATTAGAGATAAAATAATTCAACGATGAAAATTGACTGTTGAGAATAACGGCACATGTGTGTCACAAGAGGCCAATCTGCAAGGCCTGGAGTCTAGGTTTAACTTTCACTTCATCACAGCTATTGTGACTAGACAACTTTTCACCTCTGGCTCTAGTTACGATTGTTAGATGTGTGGATGAAAGCAGCAAGTACTACACTGCTAGCACTTAAAAGTGGACAGAAGATAGTTTTGAAGAAGACCGGAAATGATTGATGAATGTTAGTTGGAGTTGGGGGGGGGGGGGGGTCTATTGCAAATATAATTGGTGCTGTCATCCGTGGGCACCAAAAGATGTCATGCCTGGCATTCCAATTTCTTTAGAAAAAGGAATGTAGACTAATGTAATAGACCAATGGAAAAAAATGTTGTACTTTGAATTGTTCCAAATTGAAACAGACTTTAATTTTTAGTTACAGGTAAGCATATTTTGTTCTTTTACTTTACAAATTTAGAGTAATTTACTTGCTGCTGTCTTTTACATGAAACTCTCAATTGATATATATATAGATAATGAGTTGATGTTTCAAGACATACTTTTTCTACATGAGGTAAAAGATTACTGGTATATGTTCATGTTTGCTTAATTTCTGTGGATCCCATAAACTGTAATGCCATAAGGTTATATAAATGTAGAATCTGAACTGAAAAGAAATATACAATTCAAAGGTGTTCTGTGTTGTGACATTGTGATAATACAGAATGAGCTGCTTGAAAATTCTTCTCTCTCACCTCTGATCTCTCATGTTTGTTTGAGGTGAGACCAAAAAACCCATATACATGAAATTACCCTCAACCCTGGTGCCACACACAGCAATTTTTAATTGCTTGGTTCAAGCTTGATGATTAGACGATTTCTTTAGCAAACTCCGAACATTAATAAAACGCCTCCAGATGAGTCTCAAGTTATACTCAATAAACTTGGCCAGTTTACATTTCAGTAAACAAATTCAATAGTGGTTCAGATTCTACTCTTGCGGGTAATCTAAGTTTGATTTCTTTTATTAAAACATTGAGCAATCAAAGTTTTGAGCTGTAGCACTCAGTATATTGATACATTTTTAACACATTGACTATATTTTTATAATATTTACAAATATTTCGGAAGCTTTATTAAAGTGTTTTATGTTCTGCCTAGACACTTTGGTGAGCAATATTAGTCAGTTACGAACCCTGAGATCACCACCGCGGTGAAATATGGTTACTTCAAAGAAACAAACAAAGAAGCAAACACTCAGTCCTGTAAAGAGAATCTATCAGTGACAAAAAAGTGTTGTCAGGTTTAAAAAGATTGTCCATGCCAAATTCAGAATTCAAAGAGTCTCATGAAAGTCATGAGACCACCGTGTATGCTAGCCATGGGTTGCAAACAACTATCCATTAGATTTACTAGCCTACTCATTGATGCTAGCCAGCCTACACTTGATTGCGCATGAACAAAGAAAAATCTAAATTTGTTGGTTCCTAGTTTTGATTTTTCATGGGGTTGAAAGAAATGGCAGAGCATTTTTTAAGTTGACATGTCGAGGTCTAATCAACAGGAATATTTATGTAGGTAAAATAAATTTTTTTACTATTTTTGACTTTGTCCACTCATAATATGTTCTGTACTTGTTCTAATATTTCGTGATTTAGTTTAAAAGCCTATCATGATTACACAGTTAACCTTACATTAAAGTTTGATGAGTTCCACAGTATGTCAACTTTGCAAAAATTGTTTTGTGATCAGACCTGTGTTTTTAGTACCCAGAATTTTTCCTCCTCAGGGCCAGTCCAAACTAGTAGACCATTTACGACGTAGTTACAGTACCAGCGACTTGTCCAATGATGGCCACGCCCTCTTGCAGCGGCACGAACGCCTCTGGCCAAGAAGAGGGGAGGATGAATTAGGTATGATCAGCTGCAAAGGTCGACAGTTGGTTGTTTGTTTTCCTTTGTGTTCACAATAAAATTGTTTATTTTTAATCAAATTAGTTGTTTGGATAGAGCTCTTTTATTTTGATAAAGTCCCTTTGTTCTGATAATTGAAGAATCACATCATGGAATTTTGAATGCAAGATATTATATTTTATGCCCTAAGATGGCTGCATATCGTGGACTGGATTAATTGCAATACAGCAAACAAAGCTCGGAATATAAATGCCAAATTGTATTGGCAAACATGCTCTTTGGAATTGTTTGTCCTCAAAGGCACAAGAAAAGAAAAGGCTCCAGATAGAAGCGTCACTTAGCAAGCTATCACATTTCTAGATTAATGAACGGGAAGGATGGTTTTATTCAGGATTACTAAAGAAATGTATGATATTGAATTGAATTGAATTTAACGTTTAACTCTCAATTTTGACTTTCAGACAACAGACTGAGGGAAGATAATGCCGAGTTAGAAGTACGGGCCTCCAACAACAAAGGGAAATTAGGCAGGAGTAAAAGTGCTGCATCAGCATCCAGTAAGTGAAGAACAGAACTGGAGTCAGGCCTGCAAACACAATGGCTTGGCTTTGCTCTGGCTGTGAGATTCATCAGCTGGAGAGGAGAAATTACTCTGTGTAGAATATTATGTTACCCTGTTTATGGCAAACCTTTTAATGAAACTGTTCGTCGTTTGCTGATCGCTATCCATGTGTAAACCAATCTTGGAAGAAGAAAAAACAACATATCTTTTCTCTAACATCTAAAAATAATTTTCCCCATTGTCCCGATAATACATCATTTAAATTCAAGCAATGAAATTCCTTAAGACCCTTCACTGCTCTATCTGTGTTGGTGAACATTTCCTTTGACCCGTATTGCATTTTTCAGGTCTAGTCTTATTCAAAAAGATGTCAAATGTTGCATGCGTGGATAGCAATGGGCATGCTGTTGTTGTTATTGTTGATGTTGTTGTTGGGCTCTGATGATTGCTTACTTGCCTCTTTATGAAGTTCATAAGTATTCATGAGTACATTTGTGTATATGATATGAAATGAAGGATGGGGGGAGGGGGCATTGTTAGAGGCAAGTTGAGATTTCCACCAGGTTCATCTTGATCATAATATATAAGCAAAACATTCTTTTTACAAATTTCATCCTTGTCTGTTAAATGATTGGCCGACTAAAGAACCTTGCACATTTGTTCACGACTGTTGCCTCTCTTTCAGGTTATTCTTTATCAAGTGTGAAAGAAGAAACAGAGGGAGATGGGGATGAGGAGGAGAAAGTAATCACAGAGACTTTCACTGTACCAGCGAGCTCAAAGAGACATTACAGCCTCAAAGAGGTATGTATGGTGACAGAGAAGAATAAAAAGTAGAAAAACTATGCGCTAGCATATCGTAAATCTCAGAATTATATTATATTTTATTTTATAATTTTATTATATTGTCCTAACTTCTCATAAACTAGGGGGGGAGGGGTTGTTTTGATGGTGCTTAATCAAACTCGCTTGTATTATTTTATTCATTGTTTTGTTGTTTGTCTTTTTGTTTATTTTCGTTTTTTCTTCTGTTTTCAAAATTCTGCATTTTGTTAAGTTTTGCTCTTTGATTTTAATACAGCTTTTTTGTCATTTAGTACTCTTGTTTTAATATACTTTGATTTTAATAAACAATATATATATATATATATATATATATATATATCAGCTTTTTATCAGTAAGGTCTAGATGCTATCTGTCTGGCAGGCAGATTGGAGGAGATTCTGGGAGGTCCGCACCGATCTCTCTTTCTATCGTCTTGCAGCTTCTTCTTATTTCACCCTGAGACAACTATATGATGGATAGGGTTAATTCCAGTCAAGCGCGTGGGTAGCCAACGAGTGCTACTAGTAGATCCTACTTCTTTCCATTCACTCTTTCACATGTCTTTTATTTTGCTGTTGTGTTATGGGGCAGTTTGTGGGGATTGCAGGTAGATCTTACTTCTTTCCTTTCTATTTTCACTATCTTTCATCTTGCTGTTTCATGGTTATGGTAGATTTCAACGAAACAAACATCTTGCTGTTTCCTCTTAATTCACCCTGAGATTTCCGCATATAGTGGACGGGGTAAATTGCAATAAAAACAAAACCAATCAAATGTTTCTGTCTCTATGTCTCTGCCTGTTTGTCTGTCTGTCTTTCTCTTTTTTTTTTAATCCTCCTTCCCTTTCCAGCCATCATATATTTATTTTGCCTGCTATCATAACATTTTGCAGGACTACAAGACAATTGTAATGTTTTTGGTCCATCCTACCTGTGCTATTCAGTCGTATGTCCTAGTGTGTTTGTTCATAGCATATTTTTTCATACAAAATTCTTGTCTTAAACAACACAGGAAAGTGAAAAAACGAACCCAGAAAGGAGACACAGTGCGGCAGGAATTCTCATGGGAGAATAGAGGTTTTGTCTTTGAAATTCAAATGAGGCAGCTTTATACATTTTTTCAGCAAATTTTGTTCATTTAAATTTTTTTTTTTTTTTAAAGAATGAGGTGTTGGTTTTCATTTTTAAAATTTTATCACCGTTGCAGTGACGTTCACAAGATAAAATACAGCAGAAAATATTTGAAAATCTTTTATTTGATTGTATCTTTGATGAAGATTAAAATTAGCATGTCAAATGATCCATAGGACAGAAATATACATATACCATATTTTCTCCATCAATGGCACCTCTGGTAATAGACACCCAACCCTGCAACTACCACTCACATCACTTACATCTTCTAACCATACTTTCTCTGGACTTATCTTTGGTCTACTTAAAGCCTTTGGCAGCTTGTTGCCTGCTGCTTTCTTCAGTACATCACACAACCGTCAGTTTAAAGTTGGTAATAAAGGATCTTCTAGTCACTGTGGTGGTGATTAAGTGAAAGTTTGATCTAGACTAACCCAGGCATACGTAACACATGTGCGACGATTGACTAGGATCACACAACATCACGCCTTGCTAGTCAACAGAAACACATGATATCTCGCACTGGTAATTACGATGCGTCTCATCGATAAAATTTTACTCTTATTTTATCTCTGATTTCACGCACCTGGTGCTACTAATAGAGAGAATACCGTATGTGACTTTGTTATGCTAAACTAACATTTTAATGTAAGGGTGGACATGTTCATTTCCATTTTCATCTGTTTCTAGCACCATCTCTTTGTCGTATTCATTTACTACCTTTAGATAAGCGGCTCATTTCTAATGTCGTCTTTTTCCAATTGGTTGTTTCATTTCCATAGGATAGCCAAGCTGGTGAGCGCAGAATGAGAATTAAATCTCTCCCTACAATTTCTGGTTTTAGTCAAGTTATTAGTCCTCAAAAGACAAGCGATGCTGTTAATGTTAAATTACAGCATTCAGTTAAAAACCTTTGAAATCTTTGTCTGATTATGGTGATTCTAAAAACGCTGCTCCTGTCCCAAGAATCGTTGAGTTGAAAAGAAATCTATTCACTAGATCACATTCCCAGGATAATATTATTATCAAAAGAGGTAAAGTTCAAGTTCTGAAGGGTCTCTCAGATGAGAGAAAAAAGCGCTTGTTGCAAAGGGCTCAGTCTGAGGAGTTATCCTTGGCAAGGCAGGCAGGTTGGAAAAGGCCAGTTTCAACTTTGGCTTCTCATGCCGAGGCGGGAAAATTCTGGACAGACAAAGGTATGCTAACGAGTCTGTCAATAGAGATGATGCATTTGAAACTTCAGAATATTATTCTCCTGAGGAGGACAGAAAGTTAAAGAACCCTTATTCCCTCCAGTTTGAAGAAAGTGCATGGACAACTGTGGACAAAGGTCCCACCGTAATGATAAGAAGTAGCCCTGATAGACTTTTAACTAGTTTGTCAACCGGTGCGGAAAGGAATGACCAGAGTTTGGAGCCAGAAGCCTCAGAGTGGCATTTAGTCGATGAAACAGATGAATTGATCACAGACATAGACATTTCAGGCTCTGACATACTTTTTATTGATGCAGATGAAGATCTTGCTTTTGAAATCAAAGAGGATTCTTGCAGTGGAGCTCAAACAATTGATGTTTCCTCTTTACCCATTTGTGACTTTACTGAGGAAGATAATACACTAAATTTACCAGAAACCCTGTATGCTTCAGAGATGAGCGATTCTGATGAAGATGAAATTAATTCCTTCAGTGATTCTTGTGAAACTTTAAGAAGTTCCCTGAAAATGAAGGTGTTTGTTTGATGGGTATAGATAAGGAAACCTCTCCTGATAACTCATGTCGTTTGAAATCAAAGTCTTTGGAGAGGTTTTACAGACAGTATTACCTGAAAGAACTTCCCATGAGTCTGGTTGTCAAAGCTTACCGGGTAGCCCATCTATTTTAAGAGGACCATTGTTTGAAGACATCGAGGAAGAATACCAGCAATCAGTGAGCACTCCAAACAGCCCCTTCTCTAAACCAAAGTATTCCCAGTCCCCATCGAGGTCCAGCATTGCAAATCCCAGAAGAAGCCAGAGGATACCTGGCAGATACCCCCTCATTAGACAGGCCAAAGAATCCCTTGCAATCTCGCCACCACGGACTTTGATCCATTTCGGTCATGGACGTCTCGTAGCCAGCCATCTTCTTCTTCTGGATCCTCTGCACCCATCAGCCTTTCTGCCCCATTACTTTCACATGGTCAGCCCATGGAAAGACTTTACATGAGATCGCAGAGTGTTGATTCTAAGGATTTTTGGTATCACACCTACCCTAAAAGTAGAATAGTGACCAACAGAGGCTCCCAGCACGAGGCCAAAGCAGGAGCAGATCAGTGTCTTTTGAAAGGGATTCCTTACCTATTTATAGATTCAGACAACTGTCTCAAGACCCATCACTCATGAGTTTGAAACCTGAATAATAGTTTCCATTATAGTTTCTGCAGTTTGCATTGAAATTAATGCATACATTTGCAAATTTTTACAAGTAGTGAACCCTTTAGTGACTTGTGAGAATTTTTTTTGATCCATGGTTGTTGCAGTGCTAATGAAGTGCTAGAGAGATTACTTAGAAGTAAATCTGGGTTAAATTATGCTACGAGTCTCATCTTAATTTCGTCATGAGCCAAAAACGATTTTCGGAGCAGAGTGAAAGTGTCTCAGGATGGATATTCTGCCCATTTTGAGACTTTGGCATTCCAAGGTAATCAGATTGCCTGCCAAGCCTCGTACTCGTACTCATCCATTGACTTTGCTCCTTAGATTAGATTTCCCCTCTCTGTGTGGCTGACTGAATTTATCATACTAGCAATTTAATTGCTTATCATGCATTACTTAAAATCAAGCAAGACCCTCCTGAATGCTCCTGCAAGTGATTTGTCTGTGAGGCATAAGAGGCTTGAGAGTTCATTGGTTTTAATAATAATAAATACACTCCTGTCTTGCATTATCTGTTGTTCTGCTAATTATGTTAGAATGTTGTTACATATTTTTGTTAATTGGATATATTCCTGTATAGGAAGGGAACATTCTTTTTTTCTTGTCTGTCAGTTTTTAAAGTTTTGTTTCAAAATGAAAGAAAAGTTTTATTTTTCAATGAGGCTTTTTGAATTTCAAGATGAAGGATACAAAACGGCTGCAATTTAACAAAAATGTTGAAGTAACATTTAGATTACATCAGATTTCTGAATTCTTTGCTGTTGAATTATTGTCCCTGATATGCTTTTGCTGGCCTTAAACTTTTCTGTGGAGTCTTATCTACATTTCTTCACTTTTTAAAATTCTGTTACGCCCGCTGAGACACTTTGTTGAAGATAGAGAGATAATCCCAGGGAATAAAAGGAAATCATGCTTCCAGAAAAGTATGAAAGTGATATGATGAAAACACATCACATTTTAGCCGTTTGAAATGTGAAATTCCTAAAGCCATCTGTGCCTAAGTCCATTGTCTTTTTGTATTTTTCTCTAAATAACGTAATTTTGACTTATGCACACTATTGACATGACCTCTTCAATTGCAATGCTTTACAAAACTAAGGAACAGATACCCCTTTAAGCCTATTGACTTGCTGTGGAGGGCAGCATGTGGTGGAAAGATATCGTAGGCTGCGACAAGACTTGTTAGCGACATGAGTTTTTACATGAGATTTCTTACCTTGAAAATAAGCCAATGGGTTTTACATTCCATGGACGACACAGACACAAGATATTCTGTTTCAAAGTCTTGTTTATAGACTTTCTATCTCAATTCAAATAGGGATATTCAGTGATCTAATTTATAACGGTCCTGGCAAAGCTAGCTCCCATGGTCAGTTCTTTGACGCTTGTTGCACATCTACTCACACAAGTTAGGTGCAAATGACTACCAGCATCAGCTGGGAACTAAGTAAAACCTAAACTAACATCTTGTCATGGAGACAATGTAATATTACTGTGTTCTGCTTAATGCTATAGAAACTTGGATAAGCTCTGGTTCTATGGGCCATATTGGCCTTGAAAGACGTTTACTTTTTATAATGTGAATTAGAAAAATGCAGAAATGTTCAACATTCCTTATGGACTAACTGACAATGGTTTATTAAGTCACTTACTTGCCGTCTTTTCAACTGTAGTATTGCAATGACACCTAGATGTGTTATGAATTAAGATTCCCGTCGTAGATCTATGCTCTGGTTTAGTTGTATCAATTTTTATTTTGCTTTTATGAAATCATTTTTTAAAATGTATTTTGAGCCTTTTCTATATTTTATTTCATCTCCTTTCGTTTTTTTTGTTTGTTTGATTTGATGTTGTTTTTCTAGTTTTCTGCTGGGTTTGAAACTCAATTAACAGTTCAAATGGAAGATACTTAGGTGGGATATTTAAATGATCCATTCTGCTTACAAGCAAAAGCTAGATAGCATTAGTATGTTTATGTAAATATTGTAAATCTAATTATGTATAGATGTAGTGAGTGTCTTTCACAGGATTGTTATTATAATTGCGAAAGCAAAGCCTTTATCCAAATGAATATGCTGAATTCTACCCCACCACAGAAGATAGAAAAAAATTAGGAAGCTTCTGTAATGACCCTTATTTTACAGAGGAATTAGTCAGTCTGCCCATTCCATGTTGGAGAATAAACCCTATGATTAGAGAAATAATTTTATAACAAAGTGTATTGATTCTCCTTATTGCTTGACCAATGCTTTGGTGGTAATTTCTTACAGCATTCATTCATTAAAATTTTCTTTTGGACTAGGTAATAGAGATATCGTCAGTGTCATTTTGTTGCATTTACCTACACAAATTCTTTCCTCGTTTTTTTCTCGCTCACATTAAGTTGAACGTACATGTTTATTCGACACCCTACCTTTTACATGAAAATGTTACCAATAGAAATTTGTTGTTTTTACATGCATTAAAAATGCAGAATATTGCATACTGATATTTACCATTATAAAGAATAACCGTTATAGTCCTCTATCTCAGAACAATATGGTTCTATCTCCATCGAGTGTCATTTTGCATTGTTGACTTCAAAAGTTGAAACACTTGTATAGATTTCATATAAATTTGTAAATGATATTTGTTTATTATTTCCCGTTTATGGTTATAAAGACAAGAAGACAATTTACAACTTTATACAAAATTTGTATGCTTTTGTCGAATAACGCAAAATTACACTCAGTGAAGAGAGAACCTTATTGTTCTTAGGACGTGAATCACAGTTTTATTTTCTTGAAACCGCCAACTGTGATGGACAGATTAATTCCAATTAAAGAAACAAAAAAATGCAAGCTGATTCAATTTGTAGTCATTCGTTCAGATAATGACACCGACAATATAGGTTCTTTCTTTATATTCTGGGATCACTGGATTAGGAAGACTTGGGCATGTACCTGCAAATGTTTTGTATGGTTTCTGGACGTTTAATGCTAGCGCAAGCTTGGTATTTGTCATTGCTGTTTCCCACATATGTCGGAGAGCCTTTGTAACTAACAATGAGACACTTTTGTGTGTGTGTTTTTGTACAAATGTGATGTGTTTTTAAATGCCTATAGGGTAACTCTCACTAATGACTATTTAGTGTTACTATGTAATGTGTGATAACCTTGTTCTAAAGGTAATCTTGATTCTAGTCGTAATGCTGATAAAATCTTGACGTTTTTTAAATTCTTGTCGTCCTTTACAAAAGCAATCCTATTCTTTGGGAAACCAATATAGACCGAATGTATCTTATCATTTAGAGCAGTGAATAATATTAATAGAAATCTGTCTGAAAAACAAGATGGGAATCTGTATATTATTTTATTTGACAGAAGTGGTAAATGATAAAAACGCGAAGTGTTCAAAATGATATTGCTGTTAATGAAGTAATGAACCCAAAGGAAATATTTTCTGCGAAAAAGTAATTGAAAAATCTTTTGCACTTCTTCTCTTTCTTCTGTTTGTCTTTTTCCCCTTTTTCTGCTTTGTTTCTTCAAGCTATTTTACATTTCATAGGATGAACTAGGTTATTTTAAAAGAGAAAAAAAACAAAACAAAAAAACAACCAAAACCATCAACACTAATTGCTGGCACTAATTATAAATATTTTACCCAAAATACTCTTGTTCTCCAGACTCAAACCAACTGAGAGGTAATTTTGTGAAAAACAAAAAGTTAGTGAAGTTCTTATCTAAGCTTTCCTCTCCAATTATTGCTTACTTTGTGCTGTTCGTTTATTTCTTTGTATTTGACTGGAATTCATTGACTCTATGATTTACAATCATCACTCAAAGCCCTTCTTAAAGTTACATGCTTTCTTTACTAAAATAACGTAGTACCGACTTTACACATATAAGTGTATAAATGATCTGCCACTCCATTTAAAGAAAATGAAAACGTTTTGTTCACGTATTTTAAATCAAAATAACCATTTTCAATAGACTTGCGTTGCTTTAGACTTATTGCATGTTGTTCTCGAAATTCGCCATCCTTTTTTATTCATCCATCCATTGCATTTTTAGTTTTTCTCATGGAATTAATAAAGATTGTTTAAAAATACAGTGCTTTAATCCAGATCAAAATTCATAGATATTCAGAATGCTCCTTGTAATTTCTTCTATAAATCAGAACACGTTTTATGACAATGATATTTCCTTAGGCCAATGTAGCATTGAATTGTTTAATTTTGTAGAGGTAACAATAACATTTTCAAACAGTGTTTAGTGTTATACAATTAATACATCATAGATATAACATATTCTTCTCTAAAAATGGATTGAGATTGCAAGGGAATGTTTAAAAAAAAAAGAAAGTTCTTTCACATGTTTCTACAGCATGATGTCTTTGTTAACTTTCTCAACTTTTGTTTCCTGTGTTACAGACCAAGCAAATCAATACCTATGGGACTGTACCAAGATCAAGAGCAAGAATTTCGGCGACAACAAGGAAAACAATCCTGCCATAGAGTCCGCAGCTGGCCTTGTTATTCCCAAGGGCTTTCGAAGGTGCAGTTGATCTGCACTGATCTCCATTTCTCTTTACCATAAATCTTTACATGTCTTTGAACGTTGATCTAAAATAATGTTTTGCTTTTTGCATTTTTTTTATGCAAGAGAGAACACATTTTTTGGATGTTTCTATTTGTCTTGACTGTTCTTTGATTAATCATTTCATTACTGTAGTATCGGTCTAAGAATACATCGCCATTAATGCCATGGTCCGCCCACCAACATGCTATCTGAGAAAAGTGATTTTAAAAATCCAAAGAATTGGCCCCTTAACAACACACCCGACCGACTAACAACATGATTTTGAACGGGCACTTAAAGTGTCAAAGTTGTTGACAGTTAATTTTTTCTCCATAGATTAAAAAAATGTAGTCGTTTCAATTAAACCAGAAATGCAGACGATCAAGCCAATCATCTCAGCTGTAATGAATAGGGCTGTCAGCGAACTTTCTCTACCTGCCATGTGGCAAGGTGCCAATTTTATCTACCTGGGCCCAGCAAACAATAGCATAGGTTGTTAACAGAGAATCTTACTCCACCAGCCAGAGACCACGGCATCATGATACACGATGTTTTGTGTAGGCAGAATGAACAATGTTCTAAATTCATCATTCCTCAACGTACATTATATCAATCAAATCAAAGATGCATATCCAACCAATGTGGTGTTGGTAAGTGAGAACTTTCGTTGATTTGTTGGGTGTTATTGAGGCAGAAATGCATGGCCATTGGTTGGATAAAGATCCACCCCCTGCTGGGCTGATCTGTCCCTTGTTAAACTGATAGACGTTTATTGCATGATTGACAGGTTGGGTAAGAATTAAATTTAATCATGGTCATAGCCTTTCTTTGTGTGTTAGCATTTGCCATCTGCTTACTATCACGGTCTCTCTAACAGCACAATTTTTCGATCTCTGAGGGGCATGTTCTTAGACTGCTACAATTTTCGATCTTCAAAGGGCATGTTCTTAGACTGCTACGATTTTTCGATCTTCTGTAATACACTTTTGGTATCCAAATTAGGCCATGAGGCTGTAAGGCTGTAACTTTAAGCACAATGCACAGGAGAAAAAAAATGTTCAAGTAAATTTTACTTTTTCTGTTACATTTCCTCCATAGTTGAACAAACATAGCTTGTTCTCAATACGGGATAAAAACCAGTTGTAGTAACATCTTGTGATAAATTTAATTTTGCGCATAAAATATTGTCAATATTATTATATTTTTAAGTATATATATAAATGTTTACATAAAATAGAATTGAATCACGTTTGCTATCATTTGGAGTGGCTATATTTATTTCAATATATTTCACCACACGTGTATAAGTTTTGCCTATATTATTCCCCCACCATGGTGATTAATTTATTCAAGGGGAGTTGATGAGAAAACTATTTTTATTTATTATTGCAAATACGGGGTCAAAATAAGCATCAGGGGCCTGTGTACTTGAGGGCAATTATAAATGAATTAACGGGAAAGTATCTACCGGTTTTGATGACTGGTCATAAAAGTAATAAACGCTGTATTACCCAACTTTTAAGAATTAGTTAAAAGAGAGTCTGGGTGGAGATTGCAGAGGGCTTAGATGGTGGCCATTGGTACCAGAGGTAATTAGTTCAGTCCCTGGATACTTGCATGTTATACTCACCTTTGTTTGGGAGGTTTTTTTCAACCTAGAGCTGATCTTGATGGATCAGATCATGCTCATAATTTATCATTGGAAAATATGAAGATCAGAGGTCTCTTACCACTCTTATGGTAAGTTTGTGACCTTATCTTAATTCACAAGGCTGTCTCGGAGGGAAAGACAGAGCTTCACTCAAAACCCTGATATCGCCATGCACATTAAGAACAGGGTAACCGCTGATCAATGAACGTAAAAATTTTGACACAGGGTATTGTGTACATTTGATATTTATGGTATTTATGCATGTTTTTAGCCTGTCACGTAGTATATCATATCATTGCCAGTTGCTTTTGATAAAGCATGTATCTAATAGCCTCATAATATGTTCATACTCTTGTGAGAGGATTTCACCTTTGTATCAAATTGATTCTCATATATTTGTCAGTGGTATAAATGTGTCATGAATGAGAGTTCGTGTGAATTGTCTCCTATGCCTTGAGCTGATCAAGCTAAGGGATTTGAATTGATAAATGCTCATGTTCCCATTGGCCAAAGGTTTTATATTATGTAAAACCATGGTCTTCATTTGACAATTGCCACAGTCAGTTTTGGGATGGTTTGTGTCATTGGGGCTATATTACTGTCTTTAATCTTTTTGTGGAACGAAGTTGCTGTCTTTTCTCAACTGATTTTTAATTTTGGAATTGAAAAGTATTTTGGGTGAAAAGTCAGAATACAGTAAAGGA
>JAXRKP010000010.1:335939-345939 GCA_037039925.1 Doris montereyensis
AGTAGATCGTGTTCAGTCTCTGTGCTTGTGCGTGAATGTCACAAATTTGTGTACTTGTTTTCTTGATCTCTATTTTTTAAAAATATTGAAATTACTCTTTGTTCTGTCCTCTATTAATACTACTATACACCTTTTCTTGAAAAGGGGTTGGCAGCATTGCCATAGAGGCCAATCTAGTGATTTTCATGTTTTGTTGTATCCTACGATCACCCAGTGTGGTTATGCGTGCTTCCTATGAAAAGCTTTAAGTGTCTTCCCTGGGCACATCAAAGTGATGATCATAATGCTATATCTCATTTCGATGTGTTGCACAAACCAGCCAAATGTTACTTGTATAAAGGAGCAGATTTTAACATATATTTTACCTCCGTGCTGTTTTTCCTTTTGTTCCCTTATTTTCTTGTTTGTTATCATTTTTTCACCCTCTCAGTTTCAAGATGCGTCTGATTGATATTCTAGTTGCGTTGTTAATGCCTTGAATCTCACATATGAAAATCCATTGTGGGATTATTGTGCATGTCTTTTTATATGTACAGGAGATCAATTTTTAGAGGTTTGTCACACAAAAACTGCTCTTCATACGATGAAGGTCACTCAAAATTAATGCTTTGTACATAGTCACAAGTTAAACTTCATTTAGATCTCATGAAATAGTCAAATTCAATTTTCTCAGTTTCTTCTCCACTCTCTGACTCGAAGAAGCAGAACGTTTGATAAATGAATGCCATTGTCTTCAATTTTTAAATAATATTTTAGACTCAAATAATTTGCCTAAGACATAAATTGCTTTGTTCTCCTCATGGTTAGGTAAACAAGGCATCACCGACTCACTGTCTCTCATGTACAGTTGTATAAATACAAACATTCCACCAGCCAGTTTGTGGTGTTGGGGTGAGCGCCACTACTCAACTTAGTTCTAATTCTAACCAGTTGAAGAAAATTCTCATGTTTTTTGTTATGTCCCAGCTGGCCAGCTGACCATGCTGATTTTCCATCCACGCTACTCACCCACGCTCTCAAGATTTATGAGCTAAGAGTTCTCTTGTCCTTTCGTCAGTTTTGTACTTCTTTTTTTAAAATAGGAAACTGTTACTTTGTGTAAATCACTGCCCTCTCTTGGGGACTGCGTTTCATACTCTAGTGGAAGTAAGGTTAATCGTGTAATTAGGACTTCTAAATCAGACCTTCATATATTCTATAAGCTATTAGAACAAGCACAGAATACATCAAGGATGGATGTGGGCGTAGATAAAATCGCTAGGAAAATGAACTTATCCGCATACATCTTTTCATTGTGCATGTCAATTGAAGAAAACATACAGCCATTTCTCTCAACCCTAGGGAAAATAAAAACAAGGAACGGACAAGTTTGAATAAGTCTTTGTTCATGTTTTCATGGACCGTAGGCTATCGGTAGACTATAAATCTACTTTTTGTTAAAGTGCATTTGGTTCTATCTCCATTCATATAGCTAAGAAGTTTAGAATATTTATCACCCATTTCTCAAAAGTGGAAAAATGGAGAAAGGACAAGATAACTCTGAACTCCGCTGACTCAACTGATTTTTTGTTGTTGAATTTTTGTTTGTGGTTGGGTCTTTTTACCCTGATGTTTGTTTCTTCTACTGCAAAGCTCTCCTATTTTGTCGTTATTTTGTTGTTTTTGTGTCGTTTTAATTCTTGCCTAATTTTTATTTCTCTCTCAAGCTAGATAGAATTATCAAGCTTTGTCCTTAAAGGAAATCTGAAAATTTATTGTAGAAGTCTTTGCTAGACAGCTTACCTGAACTATTTGGGTGGGGGGGGGGGGTGGTGCAACAATACTTGATTTTGGAAGGGACTTTTTTGTTGCTTTATATCTTCCTTTCAGTATGGCCCTGCCTTTGGTGAACCTAAAACTACATTTAAACATCAGTTCATCAGTGTTCTATATAATACATGATTTAAATTTTTTTTTCTTCATTAATGGTAATGGCTATATTATATTCTGGGTTATGTTGTTTTTTAACCTTGACCTTTGATATATATTTTTATACAGAAATGTGTGTTCTTTCAAGATACACCTTGTGGTTATTTATGAATGTGACTTAACTCAAATACGACATAATTCTAATTTATCCTAGTGTAAATGACTATGCATTTATCCCTGTGGAGAAAAGAAAAACAAATTGAAGAGAAATTTAAGTACATTATGCTTGAGCAAAGGCCTAAGTTCAGCTTCTTTACTTTTTCTAGGGTTTCTTTCATTATATTTCTATGCACTATTTTAAGCCTTTGTTGGTACTTTTCAAACATATCCTTTTCATTTTGGCTTTGCACACAGGAGATTTTCATTTTGTAATACAACACTCTTTATGTATTAGGAGAAATGAAAAAAATCACTCTATATAGCGCAATTGAATAATGCATGTATGTGTGTTTATATTACAGCAAGTCTTGCTTTTGGTTAACTGGCAAGGTGCCTTTTTTATTGTGAGACCTTTAGACGGATGTCTCATGTTTCTTTATGTTTTAATTTGGTTCATCCGTTTTTCATCTTGCTTTGTTTGCATGGCTGTTCTTGTCTGTACCCTGAGATCACCTTAGTTATGGATTGTTTGTATGCCCCCCCCCCCTCACCTTGCCACATGGGGGAGTCGTTGGCAGGCACTATAAATAGGTCCTACTTCTTTCCTTTCACTCTTTCACATGTCTTCTGTCATCCTGTTGTATCCTCTTTATTCATATTGAGACTAACTCATACGGTAGACAGGGTACACTTCAGTGAAAACAGACTAAAATTCTTCCGAAATCACCCTGAGGTCACCGTATATGGTGATGGGGTATATTTCAATGAAACAAAACACTTCCCATCGTGGTTCAACAGGTTGTCTTCACTAGATAATACCTTACATATCAACTTGAGCTGCGGAACAGGGTGTCATGATGACATCAGCTACAATGCCAAAAACAACCCGCAAAACCCTGAAATGTAATACATAAAAGATATAAAAGTTGAAGATAGTACATGAATGTTTTATTTTTAAAGTTGTTTTTTTGTGTGGTTTTTTTTCAACTATTGTACATGTATGTTGCAAATCCATGACAATCTTGTAGCAATTGATGTTTTTTGATAAACAATATCAAGCAGTATATATATAAATATGTCTTTAATGCAATAAGTAAGCTATAATGGTTTTATTTGAGCACTGTTGATTCTCATTTAAAGTCTTTTGAATTTTGTAACAGTAGAAATAGGATGAGCTAGAGAGACTATTTTCACCATGTGAAAGTTTATGGTTTTGTCATTTTCTGGTGTGCGTAGCTTTCACATTTTTACACATATATATTATTATGAAAGATTCCAAGGTTGTCTCATTTCCCAGTTAACTTCTGACTGCAAAACAGTAAATATATGCTGAAATATGAGTAGCAATATCTGTTGTTGGTTTGAAAATCTCACTTACTTAAGACATAACAGGTACCATTTCATGTACAGGAATACTAGTTTAATTCATGAAGGAAAATAAAAGAAAGGTGAACGAAATAGTAAAATGATTGTTCGTCTAAGGATGGCAAATTATGATAACATTGACTTTGAAGGCCCATTTGTTTCCCAATTTGACAGGTAATTCTCATTAGAGGAAGAAAACACTCATGCCAAGATTACTACATGTACTAAGAAGGTTTTAAACATAGCCACAGTGGAGTGAAGTCAAAAGTGATAAACAACAATACAAGAAGTGACAACTTCAACAAGGAAGACTAATACACATATGTGTGAAGGAGAAGATCGAGATACCGAAACATCATACGTTTGTTCTGTCTTCCTTGGTGGAGTTGTCATTTATTGTCATTCATTACTAATGCTAGAAGTAGAGCTAAGAGAGCTTTAATGAAATTTAAGTCTTTCAGTTTCATAATATAATAATAATAGACATTTATATAGCGCTCAATCCGTAAAGGCAGGCTCTGAACGCAATAACTATTACATTACACCATTTGTTTCCTCCCCACCCCACACCCCATCCCATTTTTTGCCCTCCCAAACCTTTAAAGCAATTTTAATTGTGTTATTTACTGCAAAAGCAACATCAAGGCTATTATCATGTCTCCATTTTGCATGTACACGTTGGTAATCCTCCATAGCAAACCTTACCTCATACACTTACAGTTACAGCGTGAAGGAAAGGTCTCTTGGTGTGTGTTTACCCTTTTTTTTTTTCTTGGTGGTTAACTTGGGTTTTTTAAAATATTTTTTTTTTATGCTTCAAAAGGTGAGCATTTGAAAAAAAGAATGATAAATCTCATGCACTGGTGTTGTAAGTGGGAAGCAGTAACTTTGGGTTAACCTTGTATACATACGCGGTATTTAACAAAGCTGGCTGCAGTTTTTAATTTCAGTTTCTCAAGTGAGGCTTTGTTTGATTAAGTGTCAATATACCTATAAGGCTACTGTCCTCGATTTTTGTGTTATTCATGTCTTTCTTTCTGAAATGTTTTGTTGAATCATCCATCATAAGTTTTCATAATAAGTGATGTACTACCTTTATGTCTTGTAGAGTACTTTTGTATTTCTGGAATTGAAAATGGTAAAAAGTGCTTTTATATGCTCAACAATTTAAAAAAAAAATTTGTTTATGATAATTTTCCAGTCTTCTTCTTCTTTTGTGTATTTGTGTTTTCCTCAAATAATTCCTCTATTATTTTTGTTATTTTAATTTTGATTTTCATTTATGCACGGAGACATTAATTTTGTTTTGTTTTTTTTTGGTTATATTTTTATTTATTCTTTACGCACCTGACCAAATGATTTTTTTCCGTTCACTTAACCCCCTTTTGTTATGGCAATGAAAACAAAAGTTTGAACAAAATGTTGTGGTGTGTGTGTGGTGACTTGGACTTGAACGTGTTCTTGGAATGATTTGATTTTGATGATTTTTTATTTTTATTTGCTTTTGTTACCCAGCTGCTTTGTCATTAAATAAAACAAATTATTGTTAACTTTGAAACTGTGTGTGTGTGTGTGTGTCTTATCTTAATGTCAACTGTTTATGATAGTACACATGTGTGTATGTTGTTATTTTATCTTTCTTCAGGTGAAAATGGATAGTAAAGGGAATCGATTTTTGCAGAGAATTTCCTTGGTTTTGCGGATGCTATTGATGGGTCCTGGTTTTCTGTCCCTTCACTCTTTGGCTTATCTTTCATCTTGTTTTTTCTTATCATTTCACCCTGAGATTACCGCATATGGTGGATGAGGTAAATTTTAACGGAACAATGAAACAAGTGGAACATTTCTCGTTGGACACGATCTTGATTGATTTGAGATGGTAAAAAGACAAATGGATTGAACCGTTGTAAAATTTTAATGTCAACATCACCCGCATTGGTCAAGATAACAGTAATTTTGTTGTGTTTTTAGTTTTTGTTTTGTTTGCTTAGAGGGGCTAGGGATATGAAGCCCGTACACAGACAGGAAACCAACAGATTACAACAAGCATCCCCTGTGTGTCCACGGCTCTATTATGGTTGTGTGTTTAGATCAAAGGTTGATTTAAGATAAGCTAGATAAGAGCTGACACAAACCTTTATTGAATTGTCCACAAGTGGGTTTGATTTGATTTGGATTTTACCCACATCCACAACTAAGGTGATCTCGGGGGGGGGGGGGGGGGGGGGTTTGGTAGGATTTTAAAACTTTGCCCCGACTGCCCTGTAAACAGCCAAGGGATCTTTAACGTGCACAGTGTTGGGATCAGCACACGGGACCTCCTTTTTAAAAATCATCCATCTCCAATGGAACTATGTGTCAATCCACCTACTTGGACCGGGAGGGGGGGTAGTTTTTACTTGGGGGGGGGGGGGGACTCGAGAAAGCTTTTCAATCTGCTGGGGCTTGAACCCATAGCCTTCTGTTTGAGAGGCCGATAAATACTGGTAACACGAAGTTTATTGGCCATAACTCAAGTGGGCGGTCGGTGGATATCTGCTGGTAGGTCCTACGTATTTCCTTTCACATATTTTTCATCTTGCTGTTTCCTCTCTAATCCTGAGGAGAGAGATGATAAAAAAGAGGTCCTGTGTGTAAATTGTGTAAATCACAACACGCTGTACACGTTAAATATCCCTTGGATGTTTACCCTAATTTACAGTGTAATCTGGGCATAATTCTTTTATTTTAATCCACCTTGAGTTCACTTTAGATATATATTTTTTAGAATTGATTTACGCACATCCACAACTAAGATGATCTCAGAGTTTTTGGTAGGATTTTTAAATTTTGTCCAGACTGCCCTGTAAACAGCCAAGTGATCCTTGACGTGCACAGAGCGGTGTGATCTGCACACAGGACCTTCTTTTTATCGTCCGTCTCCGATGGAACTAGGTGTCGATCCACATATAATTGGACAGGGGGGGGGGGGGGGGGGGGTTAGATTTTGCTCGAAAAAAAATCGAGAAATTAGTCAACCGTTGGCGGGGCTTGAACTCACTATCTTTTGGTTGAGAGGCCGACACATTGCCCCTGGCTGACTACCGAGTCCCCCCTCCATCATCCCATTAGTTAGAGCAGTGAATGTGGGTAAAATCAAAATCACATCAATCGTTTCCCCAAGTCACTTTCCTACTCAAAAAAGTGCCCTCACTATTGTCGACGTTTACGTGAACTGTATTACTATTACTAATGCTAGCAGTAACACGCGTTCTTGATGAATGGTGGATGGCGTGGGTTATATTAGTAGTAGCCCTGACACTACTGACATCTCCTCATCGAGTGTTCCGCCCCTGTAATGTCCTTCACCTTTGAATGCTTATATATACTATGTGTTATTATTATGTGTCTACATTGAATATACACGTATGTATGTTTGTTTGATTGTGTGTGTGTGTGTTTGTGTGTGTGTGTTTGGCGGGCGTTGCTGGTAAGTGGTAGGTCTATAGTTTTCCATTCATTCTCACGCAATAATGGGGGTGGTAGGTCGGCGTTGCTGGTAGGTCCTTTTTTTCCCTCTACTTCTTTCACTTTTCATTCTTCTTCTTGTTTCCTCTTAATTCACCCTGAGATCACCGCATAATAGCGGGTGGGGGGGGGGGGGCGGGCGCTGCTGGCAGGCCTTACTTATTTCCTTTCCTTCTTTTTTTCCACTTATCTTTCGTCTTAATTCACCATGAGATCACTGCAATGGTGGACAGGGGACAATTTCAAAGAAACAAACAAACACCGCATAATGATATGATCGACTGGATACATTTTAATGGGGAAATAAAATAGCCCAACTCAACTAAAATTATCTCATGACACAGACCCTCTTGCTTACTCGAAATCTCAACATTGCAATGGCCGGTTCTGAGATCTGGTGTGTGTCCTTCAGGGACGATAACTCATCTTTTAATTAATCAATGTCAGTGCACGACATTCTAACCAAATCCCCACGTCTTCTTTACCTACCGTACACCAAAGCGCATTTTGCTGGCGTAGCTTTATTTCTTCTGTTGTCACTAACGCTCCCAGTCTAGCTGGGGTTAGATTACGTGGAAGACAAGCCATTGTGAGCTTGGTGGTACATGTAGTAGAATAGGGAGAAAGAGAGAGATAGAGACAGAACATACAGACAGAGACATAGAGACAGAGACATGACGAAGGCGACACAGAGAGAGAGAGAGAGAGAGAGAGAGAGAGAGAGAGAGAGAGAGAGAGAGAGAGAGAGAGAGAGAGAGAGAGAGAGAGAGAGAGAGAGAGACAGACAGACAGACAGACAGACAGACAGACAGACAGACAGACAGAGAAAGAGACAGACAGACAGAGACAGTGACCGAGAGACAGAGAGAGGGAAAAGAGAGAGAGATGTACCTAAAAATCCGTTTATCTCCTTCCATCTCTGTTGCTGTGATTATGATGATCTACCGTACCTTTTCTTTCACTTTATAGTTTCACTCGTGTTTTCGGGGTTTTCTTTCGGCTGTAGTCATTGTTCGTTGTATTTCTTCATTCTTCTTAATCTTTCTCCAGGCCGAAATGATCTTTTTCCAGGCTGCCCTGTCCTAACATTTTCTGTTTCCTTCCGTGACAGTTAAGTTCATTTGCTTTAATGTCTCTTTTATATCTCCTTCTCACTTTCTCCGAGGTCTGCCTTTTGATTTTTTATCTTGAGTTTTAGCACTATATACTGATTTAATTATTCTATTGTCATTCATTCTGTTAACATTCCCAAATAGTTTATTTATTTCTATCTTAGGTTTTATGCCATCTGCTTTGGTTTGATCTCTTAGTGTTGTGTTTCTGAACTTGTCTCTTTTACTACTCTTCTTAGATATTTCATATCAGCTGCGTGTACTCTACTGTCTAAGGTCCAGGTTGCACTGTGTGTACTGTACTGTCTTAAGTCCAGGTTTCACTGCGTGTACTGTACTGTCTAAGTCTAAGGTCCAGGTTTCACTGCCATAGAGGAGAGTAGGACGATAAACTGTGTTGTATACTGCCATTTTGGTTTTTGTTGACAATTCTTGTTTACCTACAAATACCTTTCCTGGATGGTTATATATTGCACTTGCCTTTTGGATTCTCTCGCTGACTTTTCTCTTAGTTTTCCTTCCGACTTAATCATTACTCCTAGGTAATTGTAGCTTTGAACTTGTTCTAAATTCTCCTTGCTCAATGTAAGATTTTGTGTTTTAGCTTCCCTAGTTACTAGCATTGTTTTGGTTTTCTTTGCATTTATTCTATACCTCTTGTATTGTTCATCATGTTGATATTTGACTGAAGTTTCCTTTCTGATTTTCCAAACAGAACTAAATAATAATCAAATGAAAGCATTGCTACATTTACTAGTTTGAGCTTCCATATACCTACATTCAATTTCTTCATTTTTGAGGATGCCTTTGCGACTGAATCTATAAATGTGATAAACAAAAGAGGACATAGGCTACAACCCTGTTTTACTCCTATATCTACATCAAATTCTTTAAATACATTTCCAGCCACTCTCACTGCCCATTGTAACAACTGTTAATAGCTTCTATTAAATTTTGCTCTACATTGTGTTCTTTTAATGAATGCCGTATTCGTCCCTCCTCACAGTGTCAAATGCCTTTTCTAAGTCAATAAAACACAGATGCAAGTCAATGTTTCTCTCAAGGATTTTTTCTATTATTTGTCTAATTGTAAATATGTGGTCTTGTACATTTCTTCTTGGTCTAAATACACTCTGGTGTTCTTCAATCTGATCCTCTATTTTTTCCTTGGTCTCATTTCCAGAATCCTGGCATACACTTTTCCTGGTTCGATAAGTAGTGATATCCCTCTATAGTTTGAGCATTCCATAGCTGATCCTTTCTTGTGTATTGGTACTACTGTTCCTTTTTTCCAGTCGTCTGGCACCTGTTTTGACTTCCATGCTTGTTGAAATATTGCATGTAGTAGTTTGTCTGCCTCTCTCCTTGGTTTTTAATCATTTCTGGATAAACTTGATCTGCTTCTGAGGCCTTTTCTAATTTCACTTTTTTTAGAGCTGTTTGGATTTCTTCCATTGAGATATCAACATCTTCAGCTGTCATCTGAATTGCTTGTTACTCTTATTAATTGATATGTACTCCTTGTTTCATATGTTTTGGAGGGATTATTTTACTTCATCTTGGCCCATCTGTGGTAGGCGGGCACTATTGGCAGGTCTTACTTAATTTCTACGGGCGGTTGGCAGGATCTGCTGGTAGATCCTACTTCTTTCTTTACTATTTCACTTCTCTTTTATCTTGTTGTTTCTTCGAAATTCACCCTGAGATCACTACAATGGTGGACGGGGTAAATTTAAATTAAACAAACAAACAAACGTATTTCCTTTCAGTTTTTTAGTTTTTTTACGTCTTTCTTTCATCTTGTTGTTTTTCTTTTAATTCAATCTGAGATCATCACTTGTGGTGGAAGAAAACTCCTGTATAAAACAATAATCTTCTTCACCTTCCTCCTACTCTTTCTCCGTCTGCTGCATTCACCTCTCTCTTCTTCTGCGCATCCCCTCCCCCCA
>JAXRKP010000010.1:350939-418439 GCA_037039925.1 Doris montereyensis
ACAACAACGATGACTTACGACAACACAAAACAATCATCCAAACACAACAACGATGACTTACGACAACATCCAAAACAATCATCCGCAAAACAATCATCCAAACACAAAACGATGAACACAACAACGATGACTTACGACAACGATGACTTACGACAACACAAAACAATCCATCCGCCTGCATTTTGATAATTGAGTGCTTACGATATTAATTATACCGCTTTAAGCGTATTATTTGCTACTTTAATAGGATCTGTGTTTGTCGAAACTTTTGTTTGTTTGTTCTAACTACGCATAACTTGACGATTTTTTAAAGTTACAATGACTATCAGATTTGCACTCGTCAATTCTCCTGTCTCACATGAGGGGCTCGGTAGTCCAGAGGCAAGGTGTCGGTCTCTTAACCAAAAAATAGGGGTTCGATCCCCGCCAACGGTGGAAAAAAATTCTTGTTTTTCTCGAGTTAAATCTACCAACGATGACCTACGACCCCCCCCCCCCCCTACGCCCCGGTCCAGGTAGGTGGATCGTCGTCAAGTCTTATCGGAGACAGACCATAAAAAAAGGAGACCCCGTGGACAGATCACAACACTCTGAGCAAGTTAAAGATCCCTTGGCTATTTGCAAGGCAGTCCGGGCAACATAAAAAATCTACCAAAAAAACCCCCCCCCCCCCGAGATCACCTTAGTTGTGGATGTGGGTAAATCAAATGAAATGAAAATGGAACCCGTCTCACATGATTCCGAGTTCACTCTTTCAAAAATACATGTACCTGTCGTAAAGACAAACGGTGAGGCAAAGGGCGTATCGAAAGTGAAGGTAATGACATTGTATAATATGTAGAGTCCCATAGAACAAAAACGAGACAAATACAAGGTATAGACAAAACAAAATTCTGCCCACGTTGGGGATCGAACCCGCGACCTCTGCGTCAGCGCCCACCGCCTCGCCATGAAAAGAAAGCGCGCTACAAACCGAGCTAACTTCACTCTTACGGCCATGATTGTTTTCTGTCTATTCCTTGTTGTATGTGTCTCGTCTTTGTTCCTATGGGGCTTTAAACATTATTCAACTTCGTTTCCTTCATATACATGTTGTATTATCTCTTTCATCTTGCTGATTCCTCTTAATTCACCCTCAGATCACCACATATTATAAGCATAGAAAAATTCATTCGAGACCATTACGGCTCTTAGAACCGGATCTTATCTTGGTTTATGTAGCGCGAGGTGGAATATGTGATAATAATCATCTGCTGGGAAGGACGCTAGTCTCACACAGGATTTTACTCCCAGGTTAGTGCTTGTACCCATTTGCCCCTGGGTCGAGTGAGCGAAATTTTGAAAAGTGTTTTTCACAAGGAGCACAATGTCAAACCTAGCTTTTGATAGGATTCGAACCGAGACTTCATGATCCCAAATCCGGCAACTTAATCACTCGACCACTGACGACCCTATTATGTCCAGAATGTGGACAGAATGAATTACAGTGAATCAAACAAACCACCTTTCTATACCGTACATCCCCCTCTTTTTATGCTTCCTCTTTCCTCTTTCCTTTTCCCTAATAACAATAATATCATATGTTTGTCCCGTAGACAGTTGGCGGTAGAGCTGGGCAAAGCTCGAGTTGATTAAAAAAAAATGTGTTTGATTTGATCCACCCACTTCCACAACTAAGGCGATCTTGGGGATTTTGATAGGAGTTCTAATTTTGCCCGGACTGCCCTGTAAACAGCCAAGGGATCTTTAACGTGCACAGCGTGTTGTTATCTGCTCGTGGGACCTCTTTTATCGTCCGTTTCCGATGGGACTAGGTGACGATCCACCTACCTGAACCTAGGGGGGAGGGGGGAGGTCTTGTTTGAAAAAGAATCAGGAAAGAATTTCAGCCGTTGGTGGGGCTCGAACCCAAAACCTTTTGGAGTGAGAGGCCGACACACTGTTCTGGACTAACGAGTCCTCGTATGAGCTGAAGATCGAGCTTTTCGATCTTTCAATTGGACTTCAATATCCAGGTTTGCAGGCAAGATCGAGCTCGATCTTATGTCGTTATATAAAAATAACAGAGGCAGCAGAAGTAGCAGCAGCGTTAAGAACAATAAGAAAAATTTTATGAGAAAGAAAGCAACATACGTCTAGTAAGTAAAAGTCGAAAAATAAACATACATCTGCTGCATATGCGATGTGGAAACGTAGGATCCAATATTGTTTCTTCTACTTCTTCTTCTTCTTTCTCCTCCTCCTCCTCCTTCTTCTTCTTTTCTTCTTCTTCTTCTTCACAACACCTATAACACATACTATGCTATTACTCTTCTACTACGAATAACGATAGCAATACCAAGAACACTAATTCTCTTCTATTTCTACTAATAATAGTAAGCTTAGTAATAACAACATCAACAATATAACTACTAATCACATCAAGATTTAGATAAGCTTGAACATGTAGATCTCTAGGCCTAAGAAGAAGATACGCGGTAGCTCTAGACTTAGATCTGCATCCAGTGGGAACAGGGTGGAGTGCGTTTTATTTGATCTATTTTAGATCTAGACAAAATCTATAGATCTAGATCTAGATCTAGATCTAGAACGATTTCCATGTAATCTATTATATAATATATGGGTTGTTTGGTCTGAGTTGCTATTCTTTCATTTCCTCTGCTTTTGTTATCTCCTGTTCAGTTTCTGTAATCTGCAATCATTCATCCTTTTCTTCCAAAAATCTCAAACGTAAATCCTAAAACGCGAAGCAGCCAGTAGCACACGATCGGACTTGGGAAATCGCTAAAACAGCTTGAAGCAGCACGAGATCGGACCTACTTCCAAGTCGAACTAAAAAGCTCGAAACAGTCAGGATCGGACTTGAAAGGTCGAGCTAAACAAAACTCGTCACAGCATAGGATTGGAATTCGAAGATCGATTTTAATCAAGGTCTCCTATTGTCATAATTGTCTTAAAAAGATTGGAGCAGCGCACTAGCGCAGGATCGAATTCGAGCCTCGACCCATCGGGAGCGGGGGGAGACAGCGTGTAGTGTGTGACGACGCCTCTCACCCTCACCTCACATTGTCGCCGTCACCGACTCAGTGGATGACGCGGGTTGCACTAGTGCACTCAGATTTGGCCTAGATCTAGATCTAGTGAAAAATAAGGCCTAGTTCTACACAGAAGCACGCACATGGACACAGTGGGGTCAAACCATTGTAGGTCATCTCAGTTTCTCCTTAAGGTATGTCACGGTACCTGAATGAGAGAGGGGGCTATAATAGCAACTTGGTTCCATAAGCCTCATTAAAACATAATGATAATGATATTCATGAGTGTGTATGTGTGTGAATGCGAGGACTATTTATGAATCAAAGGTCAAACTCGGAAAGCAAAATGAGTCCACTTCTTAAGAAAAGTTAGGAAAGGGGATTGCCTGAGGTCGAGATCGAGCTCGAACTTTTCGAACTTTAAGTTAAGTGTCCGTCACAAAGATCGGTCGATCTTCGAAAAGTCCAGTTTTGCCAAGCTCTAGTTGGCGGGAGCCACTGTCGGGGCCTTTTTTTTATTTCCATTCAGACGATTTTCACCTTGCTGCTTCTTCGTAATTCACCATGCGATCACTGTATATGGTGGGGGAGGTAAATTCTGATGAAATCCAAATGAATCAAACCAACACACAATCTCCTTCTCCATGTTCATGTTTGTGCTTGTAATCGTGTTCGTGACCTGGTTCCTGGTGGGGGAGTATACGCACCTCGGTTACCAAAACAAAACAAAAACAAGATGGATTTATAGTCCGTATCCACGCATAAGTGCAGACTTATCGACTTCACATCAAATATTCCACTTCCTCCGAGCAGGCAATTTGATTCACATCTTCCTTCTCAACTTCCTGAGGAACATACAGTACAGCTGTATGTTAGGCACTGACAACATCTGTCTCTGCCTATGGCTGGGTACTGATACACACTGGAGTCAAGAGAGCAAACAGAGTGAAGTACCTTTTCTATGAGTACAAAGTCATGAAAAACCCACCATCTGGATCAGCAATGGGTTTTGAACCAGTGACGTCTTAATTACAAACTCACATCACTAGTAAAGCTTCCATCCGCATTCTCTGAATTAAAAGCGCATCGTGTGAATGTGAATGTCATTTCATTCTTCCCTTCCACTTCCACTGTCACAGTATGTTATGGATCTAGGCCAAATGCAAATGAGTGCACTAGTGCACCACCCGCCTCATCCACAGGCGACGTCGGTGGCCGAGTGGCCAGACGTTGTGTTCCTTGGGAAAGACACTTAACACGCATTTTTCCAACTCGAACCACGTGTAAATTGGCACAAGCACTGGCTAGTGTGTAAAATTCTGCGTCAGAGTAGCGTCCTGTCCAGGAGGTGATTATAATCACCTGTTTCATTACATGCTATAGAAAACCGGGATACGCTCGGCTCTATGGGCCGTACGTGGCCTTCATGGAACTCTACTTTTTGTTCACATTAGACGACCCTCAGTGTTAATGTTCTTTGTCTTCGCATGTCTCAAATTCGTCCTGTCTCTGTCTGCAGAAGGAAAGAGAAAATGTTAGGACAGGCTATCCCGTAGAAGATCATTTCAGGCATCTAAACCCATACACCGGAAGGTAGAATAGAAATTGATAAAGAAAGAAAGAAAGTTTTTTTTATATTGACTTTTGAATCTACGGCGAGAAAAAAAATGT
The DNA here is from genome assembly GCA_037039925.1 of Doris montereyensis. Classification (NCBI taxonomy): domain Eukaryota; kingdom Metazoa; phylum Mollusca; class Gastropoda; order Nudibranchia; family Dorididae; genus Doris; species Doris montereyensis. The sequence goes on from JAXRKP010000010.1 coordinate 355,646, forward strand.
CAACTATCCACTTTGAATATTCGAAAGCATTTCCATCAGGGTAAAGATTAAAACTAGAAGAAATGAGTAAATGAAATTCTCGCCAGATAGCTGATTTCATCACCAACACGCATTCAGCGTGAATTCCACATTGTTTCATTTTGTTTTATTTGAGCTCCATGTTATTTTCTATCGCTATTTTTCCAAACAAGTCGAGATTCTTGACTTTGACCTGATTTGATTTTGTTTTGATTTTTAGTAAACCTACATCCACAACCTAGGTGGTCTCGGGTTTTTTAGGTAGGATTTAAAAAATCTTAACCGAAACGCCTTGTACACAATTAAATGATCTTAAAGGTGCACAGAGTGTTGTGATTTGCACACGGTGCCTCCTTTTACCGTCCATGTCCGACAGAACTAGTTATCGATCCACCTACCTGATCCAGCTAGAGAGGAGGAGGTGAGTTTTACCCCCCCCCCTCAAATCGAGAAAATGTTTCAATTTGTCGGGGCTTAAAGTCACGATCTTCTGATTGAGAGGCCACCATCTTGCCTCTGGGTCGCCGAGTCCCTCGTCTTTGTCCTATTTGGAATTGGACAAAAGGCTTCAAGGTTACATCTGCATGTGGTGTACTTGAAGACCCCTTGACAGATCAAGGTTTTAACAAATTTGCCCTTCTTGGCAAAAAAAAGTTAAAGTCCCTGAGATTAATGCAGTGATGTCCAACGATAAACAAGTAAACAACAACAAAATTATTCACATTTATCCTTTTCCCCACAGCGTCATCAAAGTGAACTTAGCTTTCATGTAAATTCATTTTTTATATTTCGTATTTTCTTTCTCTTTTTGTTTCCTCCCTAAATACACACCCACTAACAAACAATTCAAGTTTTGCAGCTAAATAAAAGGGTGTTAGTGACCTTTTTCATAACGATAACACACACGTACACATTTTAGTAACATGGTGCTTTTCCGTCTCTTCCGTTGATTCTAAACCTACATCAAGGTTGTTTGTTAGTTTGTGCGAGTGAAGATTTATGGTAGCGTCCATTCGTTTTTGTCATTTCCAATGTTAAAACAATAAGTCTGTGTCTGCTCTGTTGGATTTGGCCGTCTTTACACGGGCTTGTCTGAAGCCTTGCGTTGACATGTATAAGTACTGGCAAGTATTAGCGCACAACTCCAGTTTTCAGGCATTCATGCGTTCAGGTGGTTATTCTCTTTTCTCTGCACTATCTGAGTCCAGTGTTTTATTTTCCATTGATGTCATTCTGGAGTACAATAGTCAGTTTACAATTGTTTTGTATCCATTATTTTGATTTTTTAAAAATATTGTTTTATTCCTTTTATTCGGGATTAAGTCACTATTCGTCTCAAAAATACCACACCACACTTCTGAGCCCCCCCCCCCCCCCCGACATATTAGGTGTACTAGTTTACTAACGGTTTTTAAATCAGAACTAAAATTCCATCTTTTTGCGATGTAAGGCCTTTGGTTATGATTATGTTTTATCATATTATGTACTTGTATCAATATTATCATGTTGTTCTGCTGCCCTTGAAAAGCGCTTAGAGCCTGTTTTTACAGGGTAAAGCACTATATAAGTGCCATTTATTATTATTGTTATTATTATTATTATTATTATTATTATTATTATTATTATTATTATTATTATTATTATTATTAGTATTATTATTATTATTTATTATTATTATTATTATTATTATTATTATTATTATTATTATTATTATTATTATTATTATTATTATTATTATTATTATTATTATTATTATTATTATTATTATTATTATTATTATTATTATTAATAATAATATCTTCGTCATTACAATATACTGCGTGAAAACTTATGTGAGGCCTGTTGTAGCAAGGACACTACTACCTGCAGAATCCTGTTTTATTGCATTGTTTGGTTAGAGTTGACATTTTAAGGAAAGAGTGGTTAAGATTTCAAAATACATGTTTAAAGAAAATGAACTTTTTATGAAGAAAAGATTATAGATGCATAGAAATATATCTAAATAAATATATAGAATTTAAATAAATAAAGGTTGTCTGTTAACTAAAACAAAGTCAAATGATAATTATATGCAAGAATGAAGAAGAAACATTCAATTGAATAAATGAAAAAAAACAACTTTAAAAGGAAGTTAAACTCAAACGGAACAACTTGAATTTAGAAGGAAAGAAACCGTCGCCCTATAAGGGATTCGAACCCTTGACCCTCACATTAAAAGTCTGATGCTCTATCGACTGAGCGAACCGGGCACTTTGGCAGCCGTATGTAGATAAAAAACAGAAATAAAAATTATGTCTCTTTCACTCTGTCGTTTATGCTCTCTTTACAAATAGCCAGAGCCAAATTGATCGGAATAAATTTAGATCAAGGATCTACAATATACGATAAATAATTCCAGGTTGAATACTATTATCATTAAACTTACAATAAAATTGTAGATTCTATTATCTATTATTTATTATTCAGTGTCGATCCACCTACCTCTGGATCAGGGGTGGGGTGGGAAGGGGGCGAGGGTTGCTAAAAAACTTGAGAAACTTGTTCAACCGTTGGCGGGGCTCGAACCCACTAATTTTTGGTACATAGGCCGACACCTTACCTTTCGATTACCGAGTCCCCACGGTCACGTGCTGGGAAACGTTTGGGAAACTTCTGAATTAAAAGAGTGATTACGATTGTAACGAAAGTTATACGTTAAACGAAGACAAAATTCTACGAAGAAAAGGCATATTCATACAGATACCTGGTAGCATATAGAAATCTAGATGTAAATGAATAAATAAATCTGATTTAAGTGAATAAACGTTGTCTGTTTATTGCATAGTAAAATGAAATGAAACATGATTATTTTATGTAAAGAAAAAAATTAAATAACCAAAACACATTATTTTTTTAATGACATAAGTGAGAAAATACTCATCGGAAGAACTTGAACGAAGAAGAAGGAAAAAGTCGCCCAATAAGGGACTCGAACCCTTGACCCTCAGATTAAAAGTCTGATGCTCTACCGACTGAGCTAACCGGGCACTCTGGCGTTGGTATGTAGATTAAAATCAGAAAGAGAACTTCTGTCCGTTTCACGCTGTCGTTTATTCCCTCTTTACCAATAGCCAGAGCGTTGTGTCATGCCAAATTGATTGGGAATAAATTTAGATGTACGATCTACAATTTACGATAAATAATTTTAGGTTGAATAATATAATCATTTAACTTACACTAAAATTGTAGATTCTATATCTATAATTTTATTATCTATTATTTATTATTCAAGTGTGATTAAATCAGTGCTTGTTGATAAACAATACTAATAGATAAACAATGATTAACATTTTAGGGTGTTTTTTTATTGCTTTCATTGCTGTGATTAATCTCTATTTCTTTTCTTTTTTAAAAATTATCTGCGATATTAAAACTAAGAACGTTTTCAGAAGGTTTCTAAAGCTGGGTCAAGGTTTGGTCAGGGTCAAGGATTTGATTTGAAATTTGAAATCAAACCACCCATATTTTTCAGAAGGTGATTGTTGGTTTTCATTTGTATTTTGACATTTGAGCGTACAGGATTTGTCTCAACCGAACATCCACAACGAAAAAAAATGGGAGAAATTTGTTCAACTGTGACTCGAACCCACTACCGTTTGGTACTACTACTACTACTAGGCCGACATTTTATTTTGATAAGATTTTGATTTGATTTTTTCCAGTAAGTTATACATTAAACAAAGACCATTCTATGAATAAAAAGGCAATAAACTAGATGAAAATAAATAACTGAATAAAAAGATAATAAATAAATAAATAAATAAATAAATGATAAAAGATTAAATAAATAATTAAAATAAATTAACCTGTTAATTGAAACATCAAATGCAGGATTATTTAATAATAAAGATGAAGAAAACAATTTTAAATCATGGAACAAGGAAAAAAGCCAATAAGGGACTCGAATCTTTGTCTGATCGGACAATGGGACTTGGTGTCGATCCACAAATGGACTACTTGCGTCATGTTATATTGATTGGAATAAAGGGATGTGGATCTCAATTTGATAAATAATTCTAAGTCGAATAAAAAATCATTTAGCTAATTAAAATTGTAGATTCTAAATATAGTCTATCTAATCTATTATTCAAATGTGATTAAATCAATCCGTGTTAATAAACAATAATAATTATTAAACAAACATTAATAATAATAATATATCTGTTAATTATTATTTTCCTCAGATCTTTTTGGTCTAGAGGCTCTTCTTCTAAAAGGTAGAGCCCCGACACCTTACCTGGTCCATTATCGACACTAGTCCCAATGGTCATAATGCCGAAGATCCTCTTGGCTGTTTGGGTAACGGGCTAAACTTAAATTCAATACCAAATAGAGATCACCTTAGTTTGGATAATAATAAATCAAATCAGAACAAAATTTTAAAATAACCTTAACATATAAAGCTGGGGCAGGGGCCATTGTTAAACGAACGTTAATAACGAAATTTTAGTGAACGATTTTAAGGTCATACAACACGTTTTTTTAATATGATAAAATACAAACGAATAACTTTGGGAAGATACCTGAACCGATAATTAACAATAATCAACAGAAGAAATGTGGATGGTTTAGATGTAAATAAATAAATAATAATAAAGACAATGATTCAAATAAATAGACAGTGATTGTCAGAACAGAGTTAAATGGAAAGATAGATCTGGCCTATTCAAGAAGGTATAAGAATCACAAGACGTTTAAAGAAAACGAAATTCTATGAAGAAAAGACAACAGATATTCTATAGAAATAAAAACCTAGATGTAAATAAATAAATGAGTAAATAAATAAATATGATTTAAATAAACGTTGTGCTAACTGAAACATGAAATCAAAAAACAGATTATTTTATGTAAACATTAAAAAAAATAAGAACTTGAATAAATTACAAAAAAACAGTTTGTAAAAATGACAAACGAAATAAACTACCAAACGAACAACTTGAACTAAGAAGGGGAAAAAAGTCGCCCAATAAGGACTCGAACCCTTGACCCTCAGATTAAAAGTCTGATGCTCTACCGACTGAGCTAACCGGGCACTCTGACTGAGGAAATTTGTCCCTTTCACGCTGCGTTTATTCCCTCTTTACCAACAGCCAGAGCGTTGTACTGGTATGCAAATAAATTTAGGTTAAAATCAGGAAGAGAACTTCTGATTCCCTTTCACACTGTCGTATATTGCCTCGATATTTACCAACAGCCAAGGTGTTACGTCATGTTACATTGATCGGGAATAAATTTAGATGTATGATCTACACAACGTTGTATCGGCGTAAGAGACCTCCTTTTAATAATTTAAGTCGAAAAAAAAACCATGTATTGTCATTTGGCTGAAAGTGAAATTGTAGATTAAATTATCTATCTGTAATTCAGAAAGATACCTGGTAGCATATAGAAATCTAGATGCAAATAAATAACTAAATAAAAAGATAAATAAATAAATAAATAAATAAATGAATAAATAAATAGATAAATAAATAAATATGATTAAAATAAATAAACGTAACCTGTTAATTGAAACATAGTCAAATGAATTAAAACAGGATTATTTTATGTAAAGATGAAGAAAACAATTTTAAATCACGAAAGAGAAAATACCCATCGGAACAACTCGAAGGAAAAAAGTCGCCCAATAAGGGACTCGAACCCTTGACCCTCAGATTAAAAGTCTGATGCTCTACCGACTGAGCTAACCGGGCACTCTGGCGGTGGTATATAGATTAAAAGCAGAAAGAAAACTGCTGTCCCTTTCAAGCTGTCGTTTATTCCCTCTTCACAAATAGCCTGAGCGTTGGTTCATGCCATATTGATCGGGATTAAATTTAGATGTATGATCTACGATTTACGATAAATAATTGTAAGTCGAATAATACATGTCTTATCATTTAGCTAATTAAAATTGTAGATTCTATTATATATAGTCCTTCTATCTATTATCTATTATTCAAATGTGATTAAATCAATCCGTGTTAATAAACAATAATAATTATTAAACAATGATTTGCATTTATTTTGTAATATATCTGTTAATTATTATTTTCGAAATGTATCTGTGATCTTAAAGATAAGTAGGGGGACTCAGTAGTCTAGAGGCCTCTAATCTAAAAGGTAGTGGGTTCGAGCCCCGACGACGGTTGAAAAGTGTTCTGGATTATTTTACGAGCAAAGTTTAACATCCCCCCGCCCTCCTGGTCCAGGTAGGTGGATCGACAGCTAGTCCCATCGGACACGGATGATAAAAAGGAGGTCATGTGTACAGATCACAGCACTGTGCACGTTAAAGATCCTCTTGGCTGTTTGCAGGGTAGTCCGGGCTAAACTTAAATTCCTACCAAATACTCCGAGATCACCTTAGTTGTGGATGTGGGTAAATCAAATCAGAACAAAATTTTAAAATAAGTACGTATTCTAAAGACATATAAAGCTGGTGAGGGGGGGGGGCAGGGGCCATTGTAGGTTTGGTACTGTGGTACTGAAAAGGGTCACGTGCTGTACAAGTTTGGGAAGCCTTGGATTTAAAGAGTGATTACGATTTTAACGTAAGTCATACAACACGTTTTTTTGGGGTTGATAAAACTACAAACGAATAACTTTGGGAAGAGACACATTAAGAACCGATAGAAGTACAAATCAACAGAAGGAAATGTGGATGGTTTGTACAAACCTTTAGAAAATCATCAGAAAACATAACGCGTCAGGCCTTAAAATGGAATCCACAAGGGAAGAGAGGTTGAGGGAAACCAAAGACAACGTGGAGGAGGTCAAGCCTACTAGAAGCTCGGCAGCTGGGCATTTCCTGGAACGAAACAGTGATTGTGGCGCAGGACAGAGTGAAATGGAGAGACCTCATTGGCGACCTATTCCCCACCCGGGGTACAAGGGTATAAGAATACAACACGTTTAAAGAAAACGAAATTCTATGAAGAAAAGGCACATTCGGGCAGATATTCTGTAGAATATAGAAATCTAGATGTAAATAAATAAATGAGTAAATAAATAAATATGATTTAAATAAATAAACGTTGTCTGCTAACTGAAACATGGATCTGGTCAAATGAAATAAAGCAGGATTATTTTATGTAAACATTAAGAAAAAATAAGAACTTGAATAAATTACAAAAAACAGTTTGTAAAAATGACAAACGAAATAAACTACCAAACGGAACAATTTGAACTAAGAAGTGAAAAAAAGTCGCCCAATAAGGGACTCGAACCCTTGACCCTCAGATTAAAAGTCTGATGCTCTACCGACTGAGCTAACCGGGCACTCTGACCTTGGTATGTAGATTAAAACCAGAAAGAGAATTTCTGTCCCTTTCACGCTGTCGTTTATTCCCTCTTCACAAATGGCAAGAGCGTTGCGTCATGTTATATTGATTGGGAATAAATTTAGATATATGATCTACAATTTACGATAAATAATTCTAAGATTACACTAAAATTGTAGATTCCGTTATCTATAATTCTATTATTTATTGTTCAAATGTAATTAAATTAATCCTTGTTAATAAACAATTATAATAGATAAACTACGATTTACATTTTTAAATTTTTATTTAGATTTATCTCTAAATTGTTTTAGATATCTGCGATATTAAAACTAAGAACGTTTTATAGAAGGCTTCTAAAGCTGGGGTCGCGGTAGGTTTGGTACCACTGAAAGGGGTCACGTGCTTTATTTGATTTGATATGATTTGATTTGATTTGATCTGATTGTATGTGATATTGTGGTTGTTGGTAGGATTAAAATTTTTTCCCAGACTGCCCTTTTTTAACGTGACAGTGTTGTTATCGGCGTACAGGACCTCCTTTTTATCGTCTGTCTCCAATGGAACTAGGCGTCAAACCACCTACCTGGATTGGGGGGGGGGGCCTTCGTTTTGCTCGAAAAAAATGGGAGAAATTTGTTCAACTGTTGGCGGGATTCGAACCCACTACCGGAGGCCGACACCTTGTCTCTCGATAGCCGAGTCCCTACGGTCGTGTGCTGGAAAAAGTTTTGGAAACTCCTGAATTAAAGAGTGATTACGTTTTTAACCTGTAAGTTATACGTTAAACGAAGAGAACATGCTATGAAGAAAAGGCACATTCAGACAGATACCTGGTAGCATTAAATAGGTAAATAACTAAATAAATAAATAAATAAATAAATAAATATGATTTAAATACATAAACGTTGTCTGTTAATTAAAGCATAGTCGAATGACATAAAACATGATTATTTTATGTAAAGATGAAGACATTTTATCAAATTTTTTTTTTCTTTCTTTTAAACCGCAAAAGAAAAAAAGTACCCAACGGAACAACTTGAACAAAGATAGGAAAAAAAGTCGCCCAATAAGGGACTCGAACCCTTGACCCTCAGATTAAAAGTCTGATGCTCTACCGACTGAGCTAACCGGGCACTCTGACCGTGATATATACATTATCAACAGGTCGTCTGTCTCTTCCCAAGCGTTGTATCAACCCATAACGATTGGGATTGTGAATAAATTAATTTATGATTAGAATCTAGAATCGAGGTCAGCTATTATTACATGTATAATTGAACTGGATCAGATTGACTGCTTTTTGTCGCGTAAAATTATGCAAACAATAAAACTGAAGAAGTACTACACCCACAGACACACTTCGTTAAACCACTTCCCGATATATCGCAGTTCTTGCTTAACTCCAGCTTTTCACCTATGTGCCGATCAGACAGTACACACACGCAAGGAAATAACTTTTTATACCGGCACCGGCCATCTGCCAATGGTTTGGCGTTAACGCTCCTTAATTCCTATTTATTGTAAACTACAATTCGTTATACTGCCAACGTGCATCACTATCTCGTTCCCTGAAGTGATGCAAGCGGGTAGAATCTAGTTTGGCCAGGTCAAAGATCAATGAGTTAACAAGTCACACAAAAGCACCAGTGTCCTGTGAAGAAGTAGAACCTACCGCTCATACTACTATTGCTACTACTACTACTATTACTACTTCTACTACTACTACTACTACTACTACTACTACTACTACTACTACTACTACTACTACTACTACTACTGCTACTACTACTACTACTGCTACTGCTACTACTACTACTACTACTACTACTATTACTACTACTTATACTACTACTACTACTACTACTACTACTACTACTACTACTACTGCTACTACTACTACTAGTACTACTACTACTACTACTATTATTATTACCACCACCATCACCATCACTACTACTACTTACTACTACTACTACTTACTACTACTACTACTACTACTACTACTACTACTACTACTACTACTACTACTACTACTACTACTAATGCTAATGCTAATGCTGCTGCTGCTACTGCTACTACTACTACTACTACTACTACTACTACTACTACTACTGCTGCTACTACTACTACTACTACTACTACTACTACTATTACTACTGCTGCTGCTGCTACATGTACTTCTACTACTACTACTACTTCTCTATCACTACTACTACTACTACTACTACTACTACTACTACTACTACTACTACTACTACTACTACTACTACTACTACTACCACTATTACTACTACTACTACTACTGCTACTGCTACTACTATTACTACTACTACCATTACTAGTACTACTCTACTACTACTACTACTACTACTACTACTACTACTACTACTACTACTACTACTACTACTACTACTACTACTACTACTATTACTACTACTACTACTACTACTTCTACTAATACTACTAATACTACTAACATTAATACTAATACTACTACTACATTGAACTACAGTGGCATTTTCACATATTATATTATTATTTAACTTTCCGCTGGTTCTTGTAAATCTACATGAAGTACTTTATATCGACATTGATGATCTCCCTCGTTGTACTGGTGGCTGAGTGTGTTTTCGGTATAACACCACTCCCTTTACAGCGCCAAGTTACCACTGGCACAACTATTAGCGGTGTAACGAGGATTGAGCGTATTCTTATCTAATGCCTCAGAGGTCATGGGTCATGGGAACCTTTCTTTCTTTATTATCTCCCATTCTACCTTCCGGTATATAGGTTTAGATGCCTGAAATGATATTTCTCTAGACTGCCCTGTCCTGACATTTTCTGTTTCCTTCCCTGAAGTTAAATTTATTTGCCTTAATGCCTTTTATATCTTCTTCCCACTTTCTCCGAGGTCTGCCTTTTGATCTTTTACCTTGCGTTTTAGCACTGTGTACTGATTTAGCTATTATATTGTCATTCATTCTGTTTACACTCCCAAACCATCTCAGTTGATTTGTTTCTATCTTAGTCTTTATGCCATCTGCTTTGGTTTGATCTCTTATTGTTATGTTATTGATTTTGTCTCTTTTAGTTTTCCCTACTACTCTTCTTAGATATTTCATTTCGGTCCAGGTTTCACTGCCATAGAGGAGAGTAGGACAATAAACTGTGTTGTATACTGCCATTTTGGTTTTTGTTGACAGTTCTTGTTTAACTTTAAATGTCTTTCCTAGATGGTTATATCTTGTCATTGCCTTGTGGATTCTCTGGCTGATTTCTTCTCTTAGTTTTCCCTCTGAGTTAATCATTACTCCTTGGTAATTGTGGCTTTGTTCTAAATTCTCCCTGCCTAACTTAAGATTTTGTGGTTTAGCTTCCCTACTTACTAGCACTCTTTAGGCTTTTTAAAATGTGTCTCTCGTTCCCCTTTTATTTAAATCATTATTCATCATGTTGATATTCGACTGAAGGTCCCGTTCTGAGTTTCCAAACAGAACTAAATCATCAGGAAATGAAAGCATTGCTACGTTTACTGGTTTGAGCTTCCACATACATACTTTCATTTTCTTCATTTTTGAGGATGCTTTTGCGACTGAATCCATAAATGTGAGGACTTAGGATACAACCCTGTCTTACTCCTATATCTACATCAAAAGTCTTCAGAGACATTTCCAGCTACTCTCACTGCACATGTTGATTTATTGTAAAATCTTTTAATGGGTTGTATTAAATTTTACTCTACATTATGTTCTTTTAAAGAATGCTACAGTTCGTTCCTCCTCTCAGTGCCAGGTGCCTTTTTAAGACAATAAAACACAGATGCAAGTCTATGTTTCTCTCAAGGAATGTTTCTATTATTTGTCTAATTTTAAATATGTAGTCTTGTACATTTCTTCCTGGTCTAAATCCACTCTGGTGTTCTTCAATTTGATCCTCTACTCTTTTCCTTGGTCTCATTTCCAGAATCCTAGCGTACACTTTTCCTGGTATGCTAAGAAGTGACATCCTCTATAGTTTGAGCATTCCATAGTTGATCTTTTCTTATGTATATTGGTACTACCGTTCTCTTTTTCCAGTCGTCTGGTACTTGTTTTAACTTCCATGCTTGTTGGCATATTGCATGTAGTAGTTTGTCTGCCTCTCTCCCTTGGTTTTTAACCACTTCTGGATAAATTGGATCTGTTCCTATGGCCTTGCTTAATTTCACTTTTGTTTTATCTCTTTTTTGAGTTGTTCCACATATCTACATCTAGATATCTACATCTTCAGCTGTCTCGTCTGGTTTACTCGTTACTCTTACTTATTGATATGTACTCCTTGTTTCATGAGTTCTGGAGGGATTACGTAATTGTTGAAAATACTTTTCTCCACGTTTCTATGATTTCGCTGTCTTCTTTCATTATTTCTCCCTTGGCGTTCTTAATTTGTCGTATTGGGCATGCTTTAGTATTTCTCATGCTCTTCACTGCTCCCCAGAACAGTTTTTGATTTCCTTAATTGCTTTCTTGAAGTCTTTGACCAAACCCTTCCCGCTGTTCCTGTTTTGCTTTCCCTACTTCCTCTTTGGCGATAGTTTTTTTTTACTCGCGTAATTTATCCTGTCCTCTGGCCTCTTTATTTGTAAATATTTCTTCCATGCATCCTTCTTTTCTTTGATTTTAGTCTTGACATTTTCATTCCACAATGCTGTTCTTATCATGTCTCCTTTAATTTGTTTCTTACCACAGACCTCCTCAGTACAATTTTATACATTTGCCACTTTTCTTCTATTGTGCTATCCTTCAGATCCATCTGCATTTCACTGATAAATCTTCTTATCCTGGATTGGTATATCTGTTTTACTATTGGTTTGTTTAGTTCTTCTATTTTGAATTTAGTAGTTTTCTTCTCTTTCCTTTTCTGTTCGTTTTCGTCAGTTAGTAATCTCATTTTGGCAATCACTAGGTGATGATCACTAAATATTTCAGCTCCTCTGCTTACTCTAGCATCCATTGTATTGTGAACAAGGGAGCTGCTAACTATTATGTAGTCTATGATTGACTTTTCACATCTGTCTTCATTTAGTCTTGTATATTTGTGGATATCTTTATGAGGAAAAAATGTGTTGGCTATTTTCATGTTATTCTTTAGGCAAAAATCTATTAGTCTCTCTCCATTTGGAGAAGTTGTTGTCTCTCCTTCGTTACCTATTACTCATCCTGACGTTTCTATATTGTTGCCTACTCTTTAAGTCTCCTAAAACCATTAGTTCCTGATTGTGTTTAAGAGTCTCTGCAGCTATCTGTAAATCGTTTAAGAAGATCAATCTACACTGATATCTTCGTCATTACAATATGTCGCGTGTAAGAAATTTATGCGAGATCATTCGTATCAAGGCCAATAGAATCATGTTAAAATTGCACTATAATTTAGAGTTTACATTTCAGTGAAAGATTAAGTAAGCTTTTAGCGTAATTCTAGATTACATTTAAATAAACAAACGTTGTCTGAAACATATTAAAAGTAAATAAATCATATGTTAATGATTCTATGTAAAAATGGAAGGGGGAAACGAATAAAGAAAACAAAATAAAGAAAGTAATGATAAAAGAAAGAAACAACCAAATGGAACAACGAAGAAAAAAAAGTCGCCCAATAAGGGACTCGAACCCTTGACCCTCAGATTAAAAGTCTGATGCTCTACCGACTGAGCTAACCGGGCACTCTGTCAGAATTATCTACATTATCAACACTTAATACTGTCATTTATTCTTTCACTCTCAGTCCGATACGATGCTTGGGATTGAATTTGGATCTCAGTCTCGAGCTAGAAACTCGGCCAAATCATATATTATTTAACTGGATAAAAAATCAACCTCTTTTGACGCGTGAAAGTATGCAAAAGAATTGGAAGAGGTACAATGTATTATTCTTGTCTAATGCCTCTGAGGTCATGGGTCACGAGAACTACGGGAGGAGAATGTTTTGTGCATTCTAATCACCACCTTTGTAAGGACTTCATCTAAAGTGGCCGTTTGTGCCTAGACGCTCCGTGGCGTAGTTAGCTCGATTGGTAGCACGCTTTCTTTTCATGGCGAAGCGATGGGTGCTGACGCAGAGGTCGCGGGTCCGATCCCCATGGTGGCCTGGATTTTTTGTCTATTCCTTGTGTTTGTCTCGTCTTTGTTCCTATGTGGCTTTCATATTATCTTGTGTCATTACATATACTATTAGATCTACTTATATACGTCTTTTGTAGATCTATCGATGTACACAACTTCATAAGTTTTAGTTGCGTTCGATTCCAAGTTCATGAAAATCCGTTCCGTAGGTCTAGGTCTATATTATAGATCTATCTAGTTTTTTGTTCGCTCTCGCGTATTCGAAACAGAAAGTTCTCTCATTTTGTAATTTACAGCCCCTCCCCTAACTAGATTCTAGATAGAAGTTTCAAAGACAAGAAAGAGGACACGATCTAACTATAATATAGTGCGACGGAGTATTATGTACGACAAAGTTGTTTTGTTCCATTCCAGCATGAAAGGTGAAGACATGTGCTGTGATCTTAGTTTGTCTACAAATCGGGTGTTCTGTAGTCTTAGTTTACTCTTCAAATCGGAAAGAGGCGATTGCGAATCTGGCAGAGTTACATTATAAATACATCTCTCTCTCTCTCTCTCTCTCTCTCTCTCTCTCTCTCTCTCTCTCTCTCTCTCTCTCTCTCTCTCTCTCTCTCTCTCTCTCTCTCTCTCTCTCTCTCTCTCTCTCTCTCCCTCTCTCTCTCTCTCTCTATGTCTGTATGTCTGTCTGTCTGTCTCTGTGTGTGTGTGTGTGTCTGTCTCTCTCTCTCTCTCTCTCATATATATATATATATATATATATATATATATATATATATATATATATATATATATATATATATACGTCTATCTCATTGTGCATTTTATAGTATTTGCACATCGATGTTGCAACATAGAGGCTCTGGAAAATGTGGTATATAGTTGTTGTGCTTGCATAATACAAGCATGCCATGATTTAATGCAATTTCACGCCTGAAAGAATTTTCATAATTCATTTGAAAGATGTAAACCCATTGTGTCTACCTTGTGTTTAATCGTGCTTCTAAGCCGAACGGTGTGAGGAAATACATTGTATAACGATGGAGTCGAGTGAGGAAGGAGTTAAGAAGGAGTTGAAATTCAAAATTTCTGCTTCACAGTCATAGCACGTATCATTAGACGTGGAGACAGCCAACAACAGTGGAAAAAATCATCTGAGCCTGATGCTTACAAGAGATGCCATTTCCCCTTAATGTCATGACTTGATGTTACATCAATAAATGTGTCTGAGTTCCCCCCCTTCCACCCACGACCACAACCACCACCCCACCCCTGCCACTCGCACCCCTTTTCCCCACACATTATTCGGTGACCTGGCATGATTTTTTTTACATTCTTTGCTTCGTTTACTTAATCTCTTTTTCCCTTTTTCTTTTACTAGTAGGAACATCCTACAAGGTTAGGTTCATGTCATTATTTTATTGGATTTCATCTACAGCCACAACTAAGGTAATATCGGGGGTTTTGGTAGGATTTTTACTTTTGCTTGGACTGCTAACGTGAGCAGAGTGTCGTGATCTGTGCACATGACCTCTGTTGTGTCGTCCGTCTCTGATGGGACTAGGTGTCGATTTACATACCTGGACCAGAGAAGTAGGTTTTACTTGCAGAAAAAAACCTCGAGAAAACTTTTGAACATGTCGGAGTGCGAACCTATGACCTTTTGGTTGAGAGGCCGACATCTTGCCTCTGAAACACCGTCGCCATGTCATTTAAGGATGACACTGAAACTGGAACGTAGTGAAAGCTCATCAACTCATCAAATCTGAGACATTATCACTTGACACTAAGCTAAGTCAGGTGTGAATGAGTATCCTTCTAAAAGTAGAGAAGGATGGGTGTTAGAGTGCTAGTGCTAAGCGTCTATCAGGCAGTTGCACTTTATGCTCCTCAGGGAGGTGAGAAGAATGAAGTGACTTATTCGTGGGGTATGGATACGGACTCTAAATCTTTATCATGTTCATCAACGCCTTACGACCTGCAGGAACAGGTTGATGTTTATATTGGTTACTGTAACGTTCTGATGAGCAAAAACCCATCGCCCGTGGCATGTTGGTGATAATGTAGTATGATAAGAAATTAGGTTCTAGCATCAGGAGCTACCCACCTGGATGGAGCGATGATTTATAAGCAAGTTACGCGTCCGTCTTGATCGGGGGGACTTACTAAATGGTCCAGGGCCAAGGTGTCGAGCTCTCAAGCAAAAGGTCGTAGGTTCGTGCCCGACAGTTTGAAACATTTTCTTTACCTTTTCGAGTAACCATCTGACTCTCTCTCTCTCTCTCTCTCTCTCTCTCTCTCTCTCTCTCTCTCTCGCTCGCTCTCTCTCTCTCTCTCTCTCTCTCTCTCTCTCTCTCTCTCTCTCTCTCTCTCTCTCTCTCTCTCTCTCTCTCTCTCTCTCTCTCTCTCTCTCTCTCTCTCTCTCTCTCTCTCTCTCTCTCTCTCTCTCTCTCTCTCTCTCTCTCTCTCTCTCTCTCTCTCTCTCTCTCTCTCTCTCTCTCTCTCTGTCTCTATCTCTCTCTTCTTCTCTCTCTCCCTGTCTCTATCTCTCTCTTGCTTTCTCTCTCTCTCTCTCTCTCTCTCTCTCTCTCTCTCTCTCTCTCTCTCTCTCTCTCTCTCTCTCTCTCTCTCTCTCTCCTCCTCTGTGTCTCTCCCTCTCCATCTCCCTCTTTCCCTCCTCCCCTCTCCCTCTCTTCCTCTTTCTCGGTCCAAGTAGGGTCCATTACCATTGATAGTTGGATACGTCTTCTTCAGTTACTTTAATTTTTTCAGGTGTAAATGGATATTTAATTGTTTTTAGTTTTGCTTCTTTGGTATATTCTAAGTCACATTCAATAATACATCCTTTACCTTCTGGAATATCTAAATAATAATCCGAATCTTTTTCCAATTTAAAACCACCTTGAATTATTATATTGTTCATCATAAAATATTGAAAGAGTATATTAAGCTCGGGTTAAAAGTATACAGAACTATTTCATTTGAAGAGTCAGCATGGCTAAAGAAATACATTGATTTTAATACACATCTACGAAATGTTTCTAAGTCTGACTTTGAGAAAGATTTATGGAAATTGATGAACCATGCCTTTTATGGAAAGACAATGGAAAACATTAGAAATAGAAATGAAATAAAATTATTTACAGATAAAAAAGAAATACAGAAACACATTAACAAACCCTATTTTAAAGACTCAATAATATTTAATAAAAACTTTGTGGGAATAAAGTTGTGGACCGTGTGTGAAACCCGACTCTCTTATCGAAACGTACGGGCTCTAAACCGAAACCGAAACTCTGAAGTGGTCGCAATACGTAATGGACCCTTACTACTTACATAAATATATACATACATACATACATACATACATACATACATACATACATACATACATACATACATACATACATACATACATACATAAAGACAAAGAGAGAGAGAGAGAGAGAGAGAGAGAGAGAGAGAAGAGAGAGAGAGAGAGAGAGAGAGAGAGAGAGAGAGAGAGAGAGAGAGAGAGAGAGAGAGAGAGAGAGAGAGAGAGAGAGAGAGAGAGAGACACACACACACACACACACACGCACACACACACACACACACAGAATCGTTGTTATTTTGATTTTTGTTTTTTCTCCCAACCGAAAACATATCTATCAACCACAAACAATCTAGAAAATCAATAGAAACCGACTGCAGTGTGTTGTCGATGTTTCACCATCTGCTACTGCTACTGCTACAGCGATCCAATTGGCTGTGTCAAGTAAGCTGATCGACCTGAGCAAAAGTTAAAAGCCAATTTGACATGGTGTTTGTACTGTCCTTTGCCCATTGGGTACTTATTACATGTTATTGTTGTTTGCATATTCTTATAATCTATCCTTTTGTTTCTATCCTCCTTATAATAAGCTTTTGATTTTGGTTGTTCTCACCCTGATTACCATTTGTATTGTTATGTTTTTCTTGTAAATTACCGGTATTTTGCTTTAATCGTTTTCATTCTCATGAATGTTTTAATCTGAATTTTAGATCGAACCTTTTGCCAACGATAGCATTAATAATTCGTCAGCTTATTACTTAAGTTATACGGAGGATGGATTCACAGTGTGTATCCGCGCACACGTACAGGCTCCCCGATTTTTCATCACTCCCCCCCCTCGCCCCCGCACAGCAGACCATTTCACCTATTTTTCTATCCCAATAAAATAATATGCTCAAAAGTTTTAATTGAAAATCGAAGTCATACATTTTTATTTGATCTATTTGTTTTAAAACCGTTATCTTTCTATTCCAACAGTTGACTGGAATTAAAGGCTGAAATCGTTTCAAAATGTTGACACTGACACGTTTGTCCCGCACCCTTCAGCAATCGGCAGCTACCATCGTCAGAACGCAATCAACAACAACAACATCGTCAGGCGTCACGCCCGTCACGATCGGTGCGGCCTCGGAGAAAGTCTTTGCCAGGAAGCAAAATATGGGGCTCACAACTATCAACCCTTACCAGTTGCTATTCAGAAGGCTTACGGTATTGTCATAGTAATATCAACCATGTTTGGTATAGATGCGTTTATTGATGTGTGATTGGTTTGTGTTTTCTTTCCTTTTTATTCAATAATTGATTTGGTTTACCCACATCCACAGCTAAGGTAATCTCGGGGTGTTTTCTTTTTTGGTAGGCTTTTTAAATTTTGCCCGGACTGCCCTGTGAACAGCCAAGGGATTTTTAACGTGGACAAAGTGATGTGATATGTATACGGGACCTCTTTTTTATCGTCCGTCTTCGATAGGTTTAGGTGTCGATCCACCTACCTGGATCAGGGGGGAGGGGGGAGGGGGTAGACTTTACTCGAAAAAACTTGAGACATTTTTTCAACCGTTGCTAACCTTTTGGGTTGAGAGGCCAACATCTTGCCTCTGGACTACCGAGTCTTCTATGTGTTATGCATAAATTTAACCGCCTCCCCGCCTTCCCATTTATAAAGACTTAATTGGTTGGTGAAGTGGGAAGATAATTTTAGGGAAGAGGACCTGGTATAATATCCCAAATTGGATCGACTTGAACTTAATGAAGAACAATGAGGTCACACTCTCACGTAAACGTAGTCCCATCCGTAAACATTGATTGTCAAATGTCACCTGCACTCTTTTAATGTTAATACGGTAACCAATTCACCCTTACACTACTAACAGTACCACTCAAGAATTGAGGTAGTCAGTTATTTTAACTCTAAAGAAAACCAGAGATGTAGATCTAGTAGAAATTTGGGGTATACTAAATGCTTTTCAAATGGGTGCAGGCTTGCCTTGAGTAATCAACGCATTTCATCGTGTCATCGTGCATGCCGAATTTAGGCCGATACGCAAATGAGAGCGAGAGATTTCAAGGCTGGCCCAGTGACCTAGCTCTAGATCCACTATACTAACGAGTCAAAACGACATTAACGTCTGACCTTGACTCGACGAAGGCAAACTCTTGGCGAGCGAGACAGTTTTAGAGAACGTAATATTATACACAAGAAGACAAAAGATGTTTCGGCCTCTCTGGCAAGTTACTGTAGTGTATGCCTAGATCTATATTTAGGTTTGCTCACTTGTGGCATGCATTTGAGATATGAAACACGTTGACCACCTTTTTTAAGTTCGTCTTAAATGTAAATTTGAACTCTCTTCGTAGAGGTAAAGCATGAGATGACGTATGCAACATTTTGTATAGCTTATAGATCTACATTGTATAACAGTTGCATAATTATGTAATTATGTGATAACAAGCTCATGAAAATCAGCCACATGTCTCTCACAGGCCTAGCTTCGCCACTGATTTTTGTCTTCTTCTTCATCTACCTTTCGGTCGTACACTATTCAATTTTTTGCTTCTAAGATCTTTCTTTTTGTTTCGTATGATATGTCCAAAACATTTTAATTTTCTTGATAATATTCTATTCAAGAGCGAACACTCTGTTTCGAGATGTTGCCAGATTTTCTCATTTGACAACCTGTCGTTCATGTTTTGTTGTTGTTGATGTGTGTTTGTTCCTGACTTGACAGGTGTGTTTGTGTGGGACGTGGAAGGCAACAAGTACTATGACTTTCTCAGTGCTTACAGTGCTGTCAACCAAGGTCATTGCCATCCCCGTATTATCGATGTGCTGAAAAAACAGGCTGATGATTTGACCTTGACCTCACGCGCCTTTTACAACACTGTCCTTGGTGAATATGAGGAGTATATCACCAAACTTTTTGGCTTTGACAAAGTGTTGCCCATGAACGCAGGTAAACGCTTTGGCTTGATCTTATTTTATTTGTTTTGTAGCTTATCCCCGCTCACCGTTGGCTTGACACACAAATGAATTAACGTAAATGAAGGCCTTCATCACTATTGGAACATTGATTAACTGTTCCTGAGAATGACGGCTGTTCCTGAGAATGACGGTGATTAAAGTTTATGTTTAGAGCAACATGTCGGAAAACTGAACCTAAAATTAGTGTTATAGATATTGTGGTATGTAATTTTGTCTCATTTTGTTCAAAGTAAGCGTGTATAAGATCTTACAAAAATTAATCATACTGAAATAGCAGTCGTGAAATGCTGCACAAGAAAGCAAAAAAGTAATCCTCAAACCCTTTTTTAAGTTTATGTAACTGAATTTATCAACTTCTTAATTTCTGGGAATTCTAATGCGTCAACCATGACTTGTTTGGGGTTTTTCTTTCTTCTACAGGTGTTGAAGGAGGCGAAACAGCCTGCAAACTGGCCAGGAAATGGGGATACGACGTCAAAAAGATACCTAACAACCAGGCCAAAATCATCTTTGTTGAAGGCAACTTTTGGGGTCGCACTCTAGCAGCGCTGTCCACATCAACAGACCCAGAATGCTATGAAGGATTTGGACCATACATGCCAGGCTTTGAAATCGTTCCATACGACGATGCTGCAGCTTTGGAGGTACGTCTTAACATAATACGACACACTCCGCTATCACTGCGGATCACAATGTAACCCCCCCCTTCGCCTTCCCAAAAACAAAACAAAAACAAAATAAAAAATCCAAAAAAAAAAAAAAACACAACAAAAAACCCCCAACAAAGCAACCCAGCAATATATATATAATATATATATTTTTTAAATTAGTGCCCTCTGCACAATACCAGATACATGTTCAATGTGAATTCCTTTCGTCATCCGAACAATGTCCAAGCTGCATCTAAGTTATTGCCATACACTTACAGGCTCCAGTGTAGTTGATGTCACAATGACATTTCGAATTGCCGCCACATTACGGACTCTAATTTCCTCAAAACCTGCTGGTAAAGGTGGTACAAACACAGCATCCTTGATGAATCCCCACAAGAAGAAATCACATGGAGTGAGATCGGGCGATCTTGGCCATCTGTTGTGAGGTGGTTGTTTTTTTCTTCCACGTCACTTTAAATCTATGCATTCATGGTTGGTGCTATTTTGTGTACACCATCAACAACTTCAATCTTTCCTCTTTGATATGATACCGGTTTCACTACTGTAAAGCTCATAGACATATATATATATATATATATATATATATATATATATATATATATATATATATATATATATATATATATAAATATATATATATATATATATATATATATATATATATATATATATATAAACGTTTGAGACTGCAAGAATCATTTTAAATCATCATGTACATGTATAATAATTGTTTGCAGAGTTCAAAAGAAATTCCACTGGGAGACATATTATGTCCTGTTATATAGTCCTAATCAACAGTAGTTTTCGAGATAAGAATACCGGTATAAAGTTGTGGCTTGAAAAGTATTCCCTGGTACGTTTAAATCAATTACAAAGCATACACCCCATCCTGCATAAACACACGTATACACAGACGCATACACACACACACATACACACACACACACACGCATAGGAAAATCTATGTAGGCATTATGGACTTTGGTTATATAGATCAGGTGGTGAACAGGCGCATAGCTATCAAATAATACAAATGGATAATAATGATATATGTATCGGTACATCCAATATCATCTCTAACACAATGTAAGCCAATCGGCATAACTTGATTAATACTCTAGTGTTTTCCTATATAACGCATTGCACAACGCTTTCCAAGAGAAGGAAAGGATTGTATCAGAAGCACTTCTGTTATAACAAGTCTTGATAAGAACACGTCCACAAAGAAATGAATGTAGTAAAATGTAGACCAATATCTCGATTATTGCTGTATCATCATGTTTTGCTCTTGGATGACTTTCTGTTATCGGGGCTTTCATTTTAAAAAGAACAACTCGACCCCAACAACTTAGAAAAGTCGTTAAAACCATTATGTAGTCACCAACAGAAATATGTGTTAATTTTAGGAGCATGATCGTATAACAAATGTAAGCAGATCTCCCCCTCCCCCCCCGCCAAACTTACAACAAAATGTAACTGCAGATCCAGGCAATCTGGGGGTTTGGAGTCAATGCTTGGCGTGTAAGGGGAATGGACAGCTTGCAACTAGTGCAACGCTTCGCATGGTGCTTTAGCAGCACACCAAGGGTTCAGTAAGTCAACAGTAACCAGTACATTGTACTTCCGAGCCTCGATATGACTGAGCGTTAGATCTTTCATACCCAAGATCAGCGTTGTGAAAGGTTAATTATATGATTTTCCACGTCAGTTCGTTCCCCAAGCTGCACATAAGGATCTATCTCCAACCCGTAGCGTAACGCAAAGGAATAGCGCCTTAACCTCTTACTTGATACGTCATCTCATCTCTGGGTCCCGTGTGGGCCACCATAAAAAAGAAGATCCCGTTTGAATTGGGTGATGCAGCATTGATTGACTCTGATTTCCTCACATTCACAACTAAGGTGATCTTGAGAATTTTGGTAGGATTTAAAAAAAAAATTAGCCCAGACTTTTCCTGAAAACAGCCATGCTGTCTTTAACGTGCACATATTGTGTTGTTATTTGCTCACGGGACCTCCTTTTCTATCATCCGTTTCTGATGGGACTAGGTATCAGTCCACCTACCTGGACCAGGGGTGGGTTTTACCCGAAAAACTTGAGAGAATTGTTCAACCTGTCGGGGCACAAGCCCACGATCTTTTGGCTGAGATGTCGACACGTTACATCTGGACCACCGTGCGTCCATCGCTCCCCCCACCCCCGCCCCCATCCTCCACCTTGGCTGGTCATTGGTTGAAACCCCAGAACTTTGATTTGGGAGGTCAGCAGCACTCTACCTCGCGCTACCATTGCCCCTCCCTCCTCAGCCAGTTCAATTCGAGGGTGTAAAGGTTGGCTTGGTTTGAGGTTTGTAATGGCGCGTTCCTTGAGCACCACACTGGTGATTGCAGCAATTGATGACAGAACGCCAGGCATAATACGTGAATTGTTTGTATGACTAATGTCTATTAATCTAGTGTATGTGGTTGCCTTTTGTACGTCATTTCTTAGTGAAACTCCGTCGGCCTCGTGAAAGATTTGGTCACTATACGATACGTTCTTTTTTAGAACAGGAGAGCTGTTCAAGATGGTTATGCGCCCCCTCTTTTTATCCTTGCCTCATACATATATACATGTACTAGATACACCCGTCGTCTATGTATCCACCCAACAGTCACTCAATACCCAAATACATTTACGGAATTTGAAATTTTCCTCAAAAATGTTACGCTCGTACTTTTCTCCTTGTTGTAAGAATGTAGTTACGAGGTTCGTAATGCGTTCTCTTTTCATAACGAGGCGAAGAGTGCTTGATGCAGAGGTCACTGATTCGAATCTGTATGGTGCCCATGTTTTTTTTTTCTCCTTTTGTTTTATGTTCATTCCATTATTTCGTCTACGTTCCTCTAGAGAACTTGTATTTCCTGTTCTTATTCGAGTGTTTTTTGTTGTTTTTTTTCCTTGTAGAAAGCGTTCCAGGATCCCAATGTTTGTGGTTTCATGTTCGAACCAATTCAAGGGGAGGCTGGTATCAACGTTCCAAGCGATGGATATTTGACCAAAATACGAGAATTGTGCACCACGTACAATGTACTCATGATTGCAGACGAGATTCAGACTGGGTTGAGCAGGACAGGAAGGTACGCCCTTTGTGAGATATTTTAAGATTTTAAAAATCTGCTTTGTTTCTGTTGTTGGTATTTTTGTTGTTGCTGTTGTTGGTATTGTTGTTTTTGTTGTTGTTGACAATGGTGGTGTAAGTGCACTTGGTGTTGTTGTTTCAATGTATGCACTGAAGTTTGGGAAACTTCCAAAGAGTCAGTGAATGATGTTCATATACTGTACATGCCTAGATCAATAATTAGTCATACCCCCCCACTTCCCCCGAGCAACACACGCTCCACACTGAGTTTGGGACTCCCTTTACTTTTACATACCTATATACAAAATATATTTGCTCATTATTGATTTACAAGCCTGCCCGTAGACAACGATGATTATGATTACTCATTTACCACATTCTTTTTTTCAACGATGAACTACACAATAGGTTATTGATAGGTGCAGGGCCAGGCGACCTAAGAGACTTCAAGTACCGATGCAGTATTCGATACTTAGGTTAGGCGGGCTTTTCATTGCATATCTATTGACCGAAAGTGAAAGAATGAGTAACAATAACAATAAAGCGTTTCATGGATCGCAAGCAAAACAATCTTTTCACATTCAATTAAGATACTGATTTAACCCAAGAGTTTATTCGCTAATAACGTAAAGCAGGTTATTTGAAATCTACTTGTGAAATATGGCGGTTGTTGGTGCAGTAGTTCCTGAGATTAGCGCGGTCAAAGTTTGAGATGGACAGTTTTATATATATATATATATATATATATATATATATATATATATATATATATATATATATATATATATATATATATATATATATATATATATATATATATATATATATATATATATATCAACAATTAAAGCAAATGATATTGATTTAACTGGACTGAAGTTGAACTCATTGCACCTGGTTTTGATTGTTGTTGTTCTTTCATACCACGTCTAATAACTTGCTCATACATTGTCAATATAGGATGACCATAAGCACAACGTTTTACTTGTCCGTTCTTCATATTAACTCATATTAGAGGATATTGACCATGCCGGTATTGGCAGTTCGATATACTATTGATTTACTGATTTCACAGGCGTTTAGCTTGCGACCATGAAAATGTCAAACCAGATGTGCTGATCCTTGGAAAAGCTTTGTCAGGCGGCGTTCTCCCAGTAAGTGTTGATTATTCCTTAGAACCTAGCCATACACCAAAGCTTTATTTCCTATTCTCTTCCTCTGCTCCCACTTTTCTTGCAAATGATCATTCCCACTCGAGATAAATTCAAAGCTATGACCGTGGCATGAAATCTTCTCGTACATTAAGTCCATGTATTATGTGTGTCCTTGAGCACCACGTCAGACGAATGTATTTTTCACGTGTGACAAATGGTTGATGTCTTCGCACTACCGGAAAACCTTGACTTCAATGACATATGTATTGTCAACTGCGCTAGGCTCGTCTCACTAGAGCCACTGACTTAGCTACATGTGTTTAGTAACCACCAAGAACATGTGTGTGTACCATTAATTATCTTGCGCGGAAAAAAGACCAACCCGTTCATCTGACATAGCCCTCATTATAACTAAGAAGAAACATTGGTTTCGTAGATATCAATAATAATTTAAAAAAAAGGACTCGGCACGTTGTAAGATAATAATGTAAGATAAGATAGATAAGATCAGATAGAATAAATAAGATCAGATAAAATAAATAAGATTAGATAAAATAAATAAGATTAGATAAAATAAATAAGATAAGATAAAATAAATAAGATCAGATAAAATAAGTCGAAACGTTAATCCCCAAAAAGGGCACATTTCTTTTACCGGGTATTTCAATTATACATTGCATTCATTTTTCGTTCTATTCTTTTAATCGCATGTCCATTTCCTGATGATAACACAATATATTAATATAGTTATGAAGGAAAAGGAAAGAAACATGTAACCCACCCCTCACACCAAAAAAATCCCCAACAAAAACAACACGTTGAATCAGTACAAACATTTTCTTCATAGAATCAAGGGATAAACAACAAAAAGACAAGGCGGGCAATCAATTATAATAATTGATGGACGATTGTAAAGAGGATTTTTCTGCCTTTCTTCTCGTATATCTTGATAGACAACAGGCATGTTTGCAATTTCGTTTTCTCAATACTTGCTCAGGTTTTGAAAAAAAAAAGACGTGTTTGTCTTATTTGGTCACTCCAGGTATCTGCCATCTTGGCCAATGATGAAGTCATGCTAACTATTCGTCCAGGGCAACACGGCTCAACGTTTGGGGGCAACCCATTGGCGTGCAAAGTGTGTATGGAGTCTTTGAAGGTAAGTGGACCGTCACCTTCTTTAGTCTAACATAACACACTGGCATGATAACTAATATGTAGTACGGAACACACACATAAGCCACAGTGGAGTGGTCAAAAGAGACAAACGATATTAAGTGACAACTCCCCCAAGGAAGACAGAATAGATACGTGACGTTTCGGGAAGAAAAAAAATCCCTTCGTTAGTAATAGTAGACGACTAAAAATGAGTAATATTATTCATTTGCTATGGGACGAAGGGTTATACTTATACCCGAGACGTCACGTGTTTGTTCTGTCTTCCTTGTTGGAGTTGTCATTTCTTGTCGTTCATCATTTTTGGTATAATAGTAGACATTCTTTTGACTCGTTTCAAAGAACAAAATATTCACTTAACATAAGCAGGATCTAGGCTATTTATTGCGACGTCAATCGATTACCGGTACCTCGGTATTGTTGTGTTGTTGTCATTTGTTTGTTTATGGGTTTGTATATTTATTTTTTGTTCGTCGTTTTTTTCCTTTTCTTTATTTTTTGTTATTTTATTTTGTAAGGAGGTGGGATATACCCGGTATATGCGTGTAAAAGATGGGTTGGAGATCGTACAGTATAATAGTATAACAGTATAAAACGCCAAGCCAATATAATATAATTTTCGAGTGCAAAATATGTACATGTACCAAAGCAGGATGTTTTTGTTTTGTTTGAAAAGTCTCTCTCTCTCTCTCTCTCTCTCTCTCTCTCTCTCTCTCTCTCTCTCTCTCTCTCTCTCTCTCTCTCTCTCTCTCTCTCCTCTCTCTCTCTCTCTCTCTCTCTCTCTCTCTCTCTCTCTCTCTTTCGTTTTTGGCACGAGTTTTATACAGAATGCTGCACATGGTGCACATAAAACTTTGATCATGCTGCTACTAAACTGCTATACAAATCTACATGGGTTTTTTTGGTAGTTTAAAAAAAAAGTTTTGTTGGTTTGTTTGAGTTCTTTCTTCTTTCTGTTGTTATTTGTGTGTGTGTGTTTGTGGAGGTGAGGAGATATTTGAAGGGGATAGTATTGGTACGGATGGGGTGGAGGTCGTGTGTATATTTTTTATTGTTGTAATGTAGTGGTTTAAGGGGATGGGTGTAATAAATAGGTGTGTGTTTTCGTATTGTTACATTATGTTTAAAAAGAACTGACAAGGGCGAAGGCCTACTTCCTTTAAATTAATCTGCTAAAACAATACCTTTCTGGAGACTTGAAATGAGTTAATCTTAAGCGTCAGGTTTGTAAGTAATGCAACCTTTCTTTCTCTTTCTAATTTAGGTTCTAGAGGAAGAAAACCTGTCAGAAAATGCAAGAAAGACTTGGCCATATTTTTCGTGAAGAATTGTCAAAATTGCCCAAGGACGTTGTAAAAACAGTGAGAGGAAAAGGTCTAATGAACGCTATCGTTATAAATTCTGGTAAGCCACGACATTATGATGTTATTGTGTTTTTATTTTCGTGTACAAGACTTCTATTACACTGAAGTTTACAAGCACATTATAATTAAAAAATAAAATAAAGATCGATTTATAGATAGTCCGTATCGCCGCACAAGTGCAGGCTCGCCGGCTGTACATCATTTATCCCCCAGCAGGTCAGTTCATTCAAAGTTCTTCTAACTCCCAGGGGAGCATACAGTACAGCAGTCAGTTGTGCATGTCATACTAACACTTTGACAAGTTGTTTCTCTAGCTAAAGCTGGGCACTCATTTACATCTGAATCGAGAGGAGAGCAGAGAGAAGTACTTTTCTTAGACTGTACACCATCGTGAAAAAGTTCTTAAGCCAACTAGGGATTTGAACCCAGTGCCGTCGTGATGGCAAATTCACATTACAGTTTCACTACATCTTTCAACTGATACCCGACACTGAGATCATAATCATAGTTTCTTTTTTACACTCTTTTGAGGTATCTGCTTTAATACCGATATGTCGAGTAATGTACACGAAGGATTATATTCATCGATCTTTTATATCGTAGAGTAACAAGAGCTTAATCTTTTGGCGTGCACTCACGCACACTACTCTCTCTCTCTCTCTCTCTCTCTCTCTCTCTCTCTCTCTCTCTCTCTCTCTCTCTCTCTCTCTCTCTCTCTCTCTCTCTCTCTCTCTCTCTCTCTCTCTCTCTCTCTCTCTCTCTCTCTCTCACACACACACACACACATTCTTTGACTGTCTGTCTCTCTTTCTCCCTTTCTCTCTCTCTCTCTCTCACACACACACACACACACACACACACACTCTCTCTCTCTCTCACACACACACACACTATCTGTCTATCTCCCCCCTATTTCTTTCTCACCCCTCCCCCCCCTCTCTCTCTCTCTCCACCAACTCTCTTTCACATAAAGACATACACACATCAGTTATCAATACATTCCAAAACACACACAGACACACACATACACCAGAAAGTTGGGGCTGTCTTTTCTTATTACTTTGAACTCCTCCCTCACCTTCAAGTAGGCAAACTTACACAAAAAGGAGTATGAACACTCTCCCGACCCTCCTCCCCCCGCTTCCCCCCCCCCCCCGCCCCCAACCTCCACCTCACACACAAATGTAAAACCTCACAACAGCAACACAAACCGACCTCAACAAAGCGACAACCACAAGTAAACAAACAAGACTAAAAAGAAACAACATTTTTCACACCCCATTCAACCCCACAAGAACAACAGTAACGCCCCAAAACTGGCGTAATTAATCGATTGTAATGTTTTCGATGCATGTACTACAATGAGCACCTTCCCATTACCGGTACACCGTAGGCATGCCCATAGTCTCAATTGGTCTTCTAGTCTTTTGAGTTCTTCATCTTCTTCTTCTTCTTCGTCTTCTTCTTTACCTCCTCCTCCTCTTTCTTCTTCTTATTTCTATTATCATCTATGTCATAAAAAAAATAACACGACTACTGCTACTACTTCTACTACTACTATTATTACTGCTACTACTACTACTACTACTGCTCTCCTACTACTACTACTACTACTACTACTACTACTACTACTACTACTACTACTACTACTACTACTATTACTACTACTACTACTACTACTACTACTACTACTACTATTAATAATAAGAATAAGAATAAGAATAATAATAAGAATAAGAATAACAATTATAATAATAATAATAACAACAATAATAATAATAATAATAATATAATAATAATAATAATAATAATAATAATAATAGCAATAATAGAAAGAATAATAATAATAGACATAAATTAAAAAATACTAACAGTAATAATAGTAATGATAATATTAGTGATAATAATAACAATAATAATAACAACAATAATATAAATAATCATGATGGTGATTGATAATGATGATGATGAGATGAGGAGGAGGAGGAAGAGGATGAGAAGGAGGAGGAGGAGTAGGAGGAGGAGAAAGAGAAGGGGAGGATGATAACGACGGTGATGATGATGATCATGACAACACTTATTTGCCACAGGAAATGATGCCTGGGATGTGTGTCTGAGACTTAGAGACCACGGCCTTCTTGCCAAGCCAACACATGGAGATATCATTCGGTTTTCACCTCCTTTGGTCATTACAGAGGATCAGGTCCGTGAATGTACAGACATCATCAGCCGAGTTGTCTTGTCTTTCAAGTAAATGATCACACACAATAATAAGTCGTAAACTTTACATAATTATTATGAAAATGTGCATATTTCTTACAGCTACAACGTTGAGCCGTTTATGAATTTTACAGTACAGTATTATCTAAATCAACAGGAATTGTTGTTTTTTTCTCATTCTTTTGTTTATTAATTTTATAGTATTATCCAAATCAATATGACTTATTGTTTTCTTTTCATTCATGTTTAAGTTTAATTTGGACACAACAACAACAAAAAGCAACAATTCCGTAGAAAGCCTTAGGCATAAAGACCCCTTTAATTTTTTAAAAAATCAATCAAATCATCCACCCAGGGTGACTTTCCCCTTGTAATTAATACAAGAGGAGACCCTTTCTTATTTGTGGCGTGTGATTTTGTAAATAAATTGGTCTACAATAAAGAAGCTGTTTATCTATGTTCATAGTCATAGCCATATATTGTATCTATTGCATGTCACGGAATGAATAAACACTATTTTTCTTGAAATGGTAATGACTTTGCTTACAATTTCCTTTCTTAGCTGTGGTTGTTTCAATGTAAATAAAATAATTTCAATGAAATAATGCATCTGTTGATGTTTAAAAAAATATAGTTTTATACCTTTGAAGAAAAAAAAGTAACACATCATACGTATTTAGTACCGTATGACAATGCTTCAATGGCCTAGTGCTCAGCTAGGATCGGGGTATCCTGAGCATGCGTTCGAATCCCGGCAATGCTAGGTTTGTGTTGCTTGGGAAAGACAGATGGATCCACACGCAATTTCCCACTCTATCCAGCTGCATATGGGTACCAATGTCAGCCGGAAAATAAAGCTTGCAAGAGGCAATGTATTATCACTTGTTCCGCTTCACGCTGAACAATTCCCAGGATAATCTCTGACTCTATGGGTGGAAATAAGGGTCTTGATGGAACTTAACTTTTATTTGCACATGTACTTGCTTACTTATTTACTTACTTACCGGTATCTGCTTACTTACTTACTTACTTACTTACAAGAACTTACATACTCACTCACTCACTTACTTACTTACAGGTACTTATTTACGTACCTAGATACTTACTTTACCAACTTAATTACTTACTTAGGTAAGATAAAAAGATAAAGATGTATTTATTCTCTGTATCCCTACACAAGTGCAGGCTCACTGACTGTACATCATTGAAATGTATCCCCAAGCAGGCCATTTCATTCAAAGTCATTCTCAACTCACGGGAGAATACAGCATACAGTACGCAAGCCTGTTAGGCTTTTCATACCAACACTCTGACAAGATCGTTTTCTACCTTTACTTGGGTACTCATTCAGACCTAAGTCAAGTGAAGAAAATAGAGTGAAGCACCATTCCCAAGAGCTTAACGTTGTGAAAAAATCCCCCACCTATGCCAGCCATGGGGCTTGAACCAATGTCGTCGTGATTACCAGCTCATAACGCTACGGTTCAGCTACAACGCCTCTTACTTACTTACTCACTTTAGTCTACTCACTTACCTACTTATTACTTACTTACTAACCTACTTACTTACTACTACTCAACACGACGTGTTATTTTAATTAAGTTTAATCAAATATGAAAATCCGTCGCTGACCACGAAAGAGACGTATGCCTGGTGCTGGATACTGGATATGAGACAAGCGTAGTTAGAGTGCGTGGATAACACCAAACGCCTGTGCAGTGTGCACTTAGGGAACGTTTTGCGGGCGGATGTAGCGGTGGGATGCAGTGCTCATTTTAGATACATACTATCTGGATCTGGTGGACGATCCCAAGGTGGGGGGGGGTTGAAGGTGGATTGAAGAAAAACAGCCAACAATCCAGTTATCTTCCTGTGCATATCTTTTGAATATTACATTAGTAGAGTATATTCTAAGCGAAATTTAAATGCCTGCCACTCAGATACCTTGAAGTCACGGATTTTTGTGTACATAAAGGGAAGAAAAAATCCAACTAAATTATTTTAAAAAAAACCCCAACAAACAGAAGAAAATATATAACAGAATTATTCTCACATCGTCATCATCATTGCATCATCATTACTACCACCACTGGCACTACCGACAGCAAAAGAATGCACAGAAAGAAGTGAGGCAACAGCTGCTGCATTGCCTTCATCACGACCACCAGTGTCGACAAACAAATCTTAACACTTTTAAATAAACACATTAATCTCACATGTGATCGTTATCTTCAACACTTAATTAAGTAGGCCTACACCATAAGGACGGAAGCAAAAAACAACAGACAAGCAATAAAAAATATCAAACCTCAAAACAAAATACAGTATTATTATCATATCTAAACTTAAGCTGAAACAGTTTCAGGTAGCACTTGCGTGCGTCTGTCACTGTCAGAAGAAACAATCACAATATGACTAAAGATACTAGATCTACATATTATGCAGTATCTTTAGTCTGCATAAAATTGTCGGCTTGTTTGGATATAAACGATTTTGGTGAGGAAATGGAAAGTAGATATTATTTCATTTGCTTGGTTTCCTTTTAACGTTTTCCCACTGAAAGTGATACGGATATGGGTTATAATAATAAAAACAATACAATCAAAGCAAAATCAAAGAAGAACAAGTCAGTGATTGCCTCGGTTTACACGTAGTCAACGGCTCAGTACTCAGGCCTACACACATGGTCATTAGATATACATGTAAATGTAATGCTCATGACCTGAAGAATATGTCACGCCGTCGCCCCATCCCTAGCTCAGCGGCTCGTTGTGTACTCGTTCAAAATGAAAGTGCGTAGAAGTAAATTTGTCACAATATACCAACTTACCACAGGCTACTTTACACTTCACATCGATAAAACAGATGTTTTTTTAGGCCCTACGCAGGCAAACGTTGATATGCCTTTTTTATAGGACGTGATCGAGGAAAAAAACCAACCCCGCATTTCATACCCTCTCCACCCTCCAATCCCCACACGGCTTCCAAATTGACAAAATAGGCCTAGATCTACTCCTTCACCTCGTCACCTCTTTTTTCTACAATAATAAATGTACTTTCATTTTCATTCCGACCTCTTCAGTGACGAGATTACAGGACACTGAAACACATGTTGCTTCCGAGTTCTTGGCCTGAACTTGTTTACATCTGCAATTTGAGCTCCCCTGACTGATTGAATGCATATCTGTAGTGGCGCCATTATATTTATACTCAGTGAAAAAAACTCCCGTTTCATACACATTACATCATTCCCGTAGTTCCATAGGTGCGAGGGTCACCGCATGCAAGATTCAAGGCCAAGTCAGTGTTGACTCGACCATCCGCTGTGTTAGTAGACAGTGTCGAGCCGTTGTGTATCGTGATACCAGCAGTGTTGAGTGTTTGAGTGCCCGCAAGTCTAGACCACAAAATTCGGTATTACCTTTATGACTTTATGTAAACTGAACTTGATTGATTGTAATGTTAGACACGTTTCTACTTTTTGGTTTGAGCTCTAGGCCCAGATCTGTATGATACATAGAATCTAGATCTATCTAGATCTAATATCTATTCTAGACATTCAAATTCAAGGCCAAAACCAACTAAAATTCCACGTTGTAGATCTAGGTAAAGCCCCTTTCAGTGTCGCTCCAGCACGTGTCGCCTATTTATCCACTGCAGCAGTCTTAC
Source organism: Doris montereyensis (assembly GCA_037039925.1). Taxonomy (NCBI): domain Eukaryota; kingdom Metazoa; phylum Mollusca; class Gastropoda; order Nudibranchia; family Dorididae; genus Doris; species Doris montereyensis. The sequence continues at coordinate 388,737 of JAXRKP010000010.1, forward strand.
CGACTTCAGTTATCTTTTTCAAAATTTAGGTGACCCTGTTGTATTCTTATTCATCGACATCTAAATTCTTCAATGTATCTTGATTCTCCAGATCTACTAGATCTAGATCTAGATATTTTGACACTAGATCTAAAGTCACTAGAGATTTAGATTCTAGACCTCTAGATATTTATAAGATGGAGTGAGTATCTACTAGATTCTAGATCTAAGTGTTAGATCTAGATCTAAATCTAGCCTAGACTCGTTTATATTCTCTTTTCATGATCAACTGGTAGCCTACTTATTCAATTGGTACATCTAGACTTAGGTTCTAGATCTAGAATCTAGATTAGATCTCTAGATATAAAAAGTGTCTTGTTACTGCTGGGATATAAGATGTCTAGATCTAGCTCCAGAATCCAACTCTTATTGCAGTTTTATCTACCCACAATAGATCTAGATATCTAGCTCTAAGTCTATCTCTAGATATAGGTTCTAGGTAGGCCTACATGTGTGTTTTTTATGGTAGCTATGAAATTGTGTTATAATTAGAGAGGTAAGTATAAATCCTATCACAGCTAAAGGAAGAGTAAAGAGTTATTTATCAAAGACTGAAGTAAAGCTTATGGTATCTTTGAGTAATCATTCATAGTAAAAATCCTAGTATGGAGTGACTATTCACCATTATGGGTGAGTAGCAGAGAGTGGAAAGATGCTATTCCTCATTTATAAGTCTTGATTGTTCGGTCAATTACCAAAGATGAATGGAGAATTCAAAAATCCATGTTTTTTCTTCCACCTCCAGTTGCCATGGACATGGCAGCTGTCATAGATTTTGTCCCAGAATAATTGTCAACAAATTCAATAATGATATGCTTCCAAATTTTTGGACAAAATTCTTTCAAACTTTGCACACATGTTTTTGGATACAATCTAAATTTGATCAAATAGGATTTGGTTTTATTTGTTTTTCGTCTTCACGATTTTTTGAAAATGTTGCATGAGAACAACAGTCCATAGATATCTAAAATGTCTAGATACCACACAAAAAAATATTTTTAAAAATTCAAATTTCACAAACCTTCAATACATTTAGAAAAAAAGCATCTTATTATTTTTAGGATTTCAACCAAACTATCCTTCACACCAAATTTGATGACAGTGAGCTGAGAAATAAAAAGTAGATAGAAAATTTATATGATAATGAATAAAAAACATTTTGTGAAAATAGTCTTTGAAACTTTTTTTACAGTTATTTGAGTGTTTTTTCTTGAAAATAGTAAGATGATACTTTGAAACATTATAAAAGCCTTGAGAGGCTCTTAGCTTCTTTCTTGTTGACCATGTTTCAACTGCCCTGACTCCCTTTTACTGTTGGATGACACCTTTTGATAACAGGAGCAGAATATGTCACATATTTTCTACCCTAGCTAAGACATTGTTCAGGACAATTTGTCAAAAGTAGATTGTGATGATTAAAATGAGTACTAACTTGCATTCATACTTATAAATTCAAAGACTAGAATACTGATTTACTTTCATAGTATCATTGAGAATGGAATGATTTGCTCCATCCAATAATTCAATAAACTAGATTTGTCCCATTTTGGGAAAAAATAGCTGTTTCAGGAGCTGCCCCCTCCTTAAAAAAAACATCATCTTGTCAAGGTCTGCGAAATAATCCTGTTTTTTAAGTTCAAGATTAAGCATTTGTGAAACCCAATGTCGGTCAAATTTTCCTATAGTCTAAAATTTCTGGACAATTAGGTTAATTAATTCAAGCACATAGGATCTATATATTTGTGACAAATTCCTTTTTGTTTACAACGCAACGCCGGCACTAATCAGTTGGCCATTACCTTGTTATTTAAAATAAGTTAACCAATTAATTGAATTGGAATAATAAAAGGCTTCAATGATGATATTTTATTTCAATATATAAACAATTTTCATTCCGTATTCCTATAGTTTATCTGTATGCTTGGACATATCATGCATAGTTTTAATGTCAAAAGGTAATGACATCCGATAGTAGACAACATATATAAAAGAAGCCCAGTGAATACAGCTCATGAGGATGACATGCATGATGGGGAAATAATTGCATAGGGGCAGGGTTTTTTCTAATAGCCTGTAATAGTAGTAGTAACAGGTGAAATATGACAATAAGTGACAACTCCACTAATAAAGACAGAACAAACAAGTGACGTTTCGGGTATAACCTTCGTCAGACAACAAACGTTCCACCTTTGACTTCACTCCATTGTGGCTCCTTCGTATTATTCACAGCTATTTAGATAGTTCACATTGCTACATCTCTTTGTTGTTTACGTTGTTTATCTTTTATTTCTCGTTTGTTGTCTGACGAAGGGTTATATCCGAAACGTCACGTGTTTGTTCTGTCTTTATTGGTGTCACTTATTGTCATATTTTGCCTTTGACTTCACTCCACTGTGGCTCCTTTGTATTATTCACAGCTATTTAGATAGTAGTAACAGTAGAGTAGTAGCAGAAGAAGGATTAATGATTGTACTAGCGACAATGATAGAAGTGGCATTTTTATAGCAATAGTAGTAGTAATGTAAGGACGAAGAGGAGTAACATTTGTTTGTGGCAATTCTGAGATTTTGAGGTTCAGAGACAATTGTGGGTTTTTTGTTTGTTTCTATTGTTATAACTTTGTTTTCGATGCATTTTCAGATACATTTAACTTTTGTCTTTTCTCCAGCTGTAATATTTTGATCAAGTGACAAATTCAAAATGTTTGTCCGTTTCTCACGTCCCCTTCAACAAACTGCAGCTGTTTTTGTCCCTGATGATCGACAATTGCTGCACCGGCTGTCAAGCCTGTTAATATTGGTTCTCCTTCTGAAAAGGTTTTTGCTAAAGAGGAGAAATTTGGAGCCCACAACTATCACCCCTTACCTGTTGCCCTTCACAAAGCCAAAGGTATTGAAAGTTCATTTATTTTATTTTACTACCAATCATTTGCAATGTCATCAAGATTTTAGTTTTTGTTTGTTCGGGTTTTTTTTGTGTATATATATCTAGATCTAGATTCTATTTCTGTATTTATTTTTTGATATTTATCTTAAATTTTTTAAAATTTTTTTGGTTGCTCAAAGTGGTGTAAGCAAATTGAATTCATGCTTTCACTTTCAGACTGTTACTATTAGACCATCAAATAGATGACGTTCACTTGGTGGAGCCTGGCATAGGCTTGCAACTCAATGTACATGATCCATATAGAGAGAAAGGTGGCAATGTTGATCTGACTGAATTTTCACTTTATAATTTCAGTTTATTGCATTTTGTTTAACAAACTCCTTGGTCTCAAAACAAAATAACAATCAATCTATTTGCTTGATTAATGTTTTTTGCAGTGGCCTCATATTTGATGATTAAAGAATAATAATAAAAATCCATTACAAGTGACATGCTGCTGTTGCTGCCTCTAGTCTAAGATGGAGACCACTGTTTTACATTTTGACGATGACTGTCATTGTGTGTATTTTTTCTTCGAAAAAAAATAAAATATTAGATAGATAAGTGAAGAAATAAGTAAATAATCATAGATAAATAAAGAAGACAGATAGTCGTTGCTTATTTAAATAATGTTTAAAAATTTGTTGATAGTTTGTTACCGTTTAAAAGCATTAATTTACACTATCCTTCCGCTACTCGATAGGTGTGTTTTGTGTGGGACGTGGAAGGCAACAAGTACTATGACTTCCTCAGTGCTTACAGTGCTGTCAACCAAGGCCATTGTCATCCCCGTATTATCGATGTGCTGAAAAAACAGGCTGATGATTTGACCTTGACCTCAAGAGCTTTTTTTCAACACTGCCCTTGGTGAATATGAGGAGTATATCACCAAACTGTTTGGCTATGACAAAGTACTGCCTATGAACACAGGTATGAGACGTACCTTATTCATTCAATTTTTGTTGGTTATGGATGTAATAAAATGCTTTCATTAGATGTGCAAGTACAAGAAGATTAATTGATCTCAAAGTCAAAGGAAGAAAAAACCCACCTTTTTGTATTTTGGAAGTGATAAAATCAGATGCCTTTAATTTGTTGGGGTTGTTTTTATACCAAAAATATTAATTTCATCAGATGTTAGTGACACTGAACCTGCTATTGGAGTATATTTAAATCAGTGGAGCTCGGAAATACTATGGACAGGGATATCACGATGGGCTTGCGTGTACATGTAGCACACTGTAGCACTGCATTGTACAAATTGATGAGGGGAAGGGGAGGTTGTCAGAATAATGGCATCACTCTCATTTTCATTCCGTCTCCATGTGGCAAATTGTCGACAATTTCAAGTTTCTGGATCAGACTGTAGTCTGTAAGTGCTAAATAATGACAGCATGGTGAAAGGAATGATTAATGAGGTGAAGGGAAGGTGTGTGCCACCTGTACGATTAAGATTTTATGAAAGAAATACTGTGGCATTTAAAAACTTAATTGCCAGTTAATCATCCCTGTGAAGGGAAATAATAAAAAATTGTCTGTCTTCTTCACTGACATGAGTTGCACATGTACATTGCTATTTCAAGACAGCTTGGAAATAGCGATGACTGGTTTAGCAAGATTTTTGTTGTCATTCCCGACGATCTAGCTGCTTCCAAGTTCCACTGTATTTCTTTATTTTCGATTTAAATTCCGGTGGATTACAGGCCAGTTGAAATTCACTTCTCTGTATTCCTCTAGGTGTGGAAGGAGGAGAAACAGCCTGTAAGCTGGCCAGAAAATGGGGATATAAAGTTAAGAAGATACCCAACAACCAGGCCAAAATCATCTTTGTGGAGGGCAACTTCTGGGGTCGTACTTTGGCAGCTGTGTCCTCATCTACCGATCCAGATTGCTATGAGGGATTTGGGCCTTACATGCCTGGCTTTGAGATTGTCCCCTATGACAATGTAGAGGCTTTAGAGGTATGAGGTGATTATTTATCTCAAGTCATTGTGTTTTGAAGTTTAGTTTGTTGGGGTTTTTTTTTTTTTTTACAAGGCCTAACTTTGGTATTTTAAAAATAGCAAAGACTTGTGGTTTAACTTTAAACAGGAAAAATGTTTACATATGACAATTCTTTTTCTTTTCTCGATTTCTCCTTTCTTTTTGCTTTTTCCTTCTTTCCCTCTTTGTGATCTTGACAATAAGTTCTCAAACCATCTCTCTCTTTCTCTCTCTCTTTCTCTCTCTCACTCTGACTCTCTGTGCAGTAGTAGATTTATCATTACATTGTAAGTATTCGAGAATGCTCAAGGAACATTATAGAGAGGAGGCAGGGAATTAGAGTTGATAGCCGTTATCCTTGATTAAAAATTTAGGTGGTATCCCAAGTAATAAAGTAGTGGCTCACTCTCTTTGAATCATTCATTCTGGAGGTGGTTCCATCTCTCATTCAGTATTCTCAGTGTATGCAGCAGAACTGATTTTATGTCTTTTTTACCCTATAAATTTTACATTAAGAGATAGCAATAGGTAATTGATTTTGTTGGTAATTTGTTTCAGAAAGCCTTTCAAGACCCAAATGTTTGTGGCTTCATGTTTGAGCCGATTCAGGGAGAAGCTGGAGTCTATGTCCCTCAAGAAGGTTACTTGAAGAAAGTGCGAGAACTGTGCACCAAATACAATGTTCTCATGATTGCTGATGAAGTGCAGACAGGATTATGCAGAACTGGAAAGTAAGTGTTGCTTTCATAAAATGTGTAGTCAAAGGAGGACATTTGGAAATGAGAGAAGAGAGGGAGAGAGAAATGGTAAAAATCTTTTCTTTTTAAAACTTAATCGATTTCACCTCATGTCAATGTTTGGTCATGTGAAAATGTCAACACACATAAATGTTGTCAGTTGACTGTCATACTTTACATCTATTTTATACCAATTTTCTATTGGTTATGAACAAAGTGATTGCTCAACTGAAAAAAAACATATGTACATTACAATGGTTTTTACAGACGTCTGGCCTGTGATCATGAAAATGTGAAACCAGATATAGTGATCCTTGGAAAAGCTTTGTCAGGTGGCGTCCTTCCAGTAAGTCTTTTCACACTCATCTCAATTTAGCGCTTTGGTTAGGCATTTCTTTGAAGTTTTGGATATAGCCACAAAATATATTTTTGACCTATCTGATGTTAATTTATAATCCCATTTTTGATGACAATCATCTATTGGCCGTCCTATGTATAATCTCTAGCATTTATATTACTTGCGATCCATATTGAAGATTGAAACATCAATGACGTAACTGACAGCGGATTAATTGTATCCAAAACACTCAATCCCTTAGTGCTTTGAAATGTGTCAGGATTACTGATTACATCTTTTTATAATTCAATTGTTCGTGGTTCATGTCATAAATCATATTTTTTATCTTTCTTTTTTCTTTCTCATTTTTGTGTGTAGATCATGCATTATTATTATTAAGGATGGGATTATAACATCCTTGCATATTACAGTTACAAATATTAAGATGGTTATGTATCCAAGTTTTTTGTCAGTTTGCACAGGTCTTTTCTTTTACAATGTTCAATATTATGAGGGATATTTTACTGGGAGTCAAAATATTTGTACCAGATGTTTTGTGAGTGCATTTCTCCAAATATAATGCATGTATTTTATGGTACAATTTATTACATGCATCTTTCATCTAAACCATTTTCTGTACAAGAAAATTAATTTGGTTGTCTCAATTGTATGTTTGGTTTAATTTACCCATTTCCAGTTCAGTCATATTGTTAGTGTTGCCATTTTAAGATTGGTGGACAGATTTTGAGGAGGAATGAAATTTGCCAGCTCACCTTCAACAGATATAAAGTTAGCGAAACATATTATGATAATTTTGTGAGTGTTTGTTGTTGTATTGGATGATTTTATATGTTTTCATTTAAAGTTTGGGTTTTGCTGTATTTTGTCCTGTGCTGTTGTAGAATTTCCTGCTTTTCTAAGGAAGCTTACAATGCTCTCTTTTTTAAATGAATAACAAAAATTGTTCTTGCTTAGGTTTCTGCTGTTCTGGCTGATGATGAGGTCATGTTGACCATTCGGCCAGGTGAGCATGGCTCTACCTACGGTGGCAGTCCTTTGGGATGCAGAGTGGCTGTGGAATCTCTCAAGGCAAGAATGTTCAATACTTTTGTTGTTTGTTGTGGGGTTTTTTTTGGGGGGGGGGGGGGTTTAAAGATCCATCTTAGGTGTTTTGAAAGAAAATATTTATAGTTGCATTTACTTGCATAGCTGCCAACTAGTATGTAAAAAGCATATTTAGTATGTTTATTTTGGCTCTGACTTCATAATTCTATATTTCCCTTCAAAATTATGTAGTTACGGGTTTACTTTATTATTATTTGTTTTTAGAAAACTAAAGTTAACAGCAGAGACTGGAGAGAAAGTGGAGTAAAATTCCTAGATCTAGATGTCATTCTGAGTTTACAAAAATATTGTTGCGTGAGCGGCGGGCGGGCGCTATTGATAGGTCCTATTTCTTTCCTTTTACTGTTTCACTTATGTTTCATCTCGCTGTTTCCTCTAATTCACCTTGAGATCACTGCATGTGGTAGACGGGGCAAATTTCAGTGAATCAAATCGTTGCATTTGATCAGAAAGGCGGCGGTTTTTCGTTATTTACCTTAGAGGGAGTTAATTCAAGTTGAATCATCCGTGTTTTCTGGAATATTACAGGCAATCTTGCAAGAATTAGTTCGCACGATCATAGTCTGTTTTTTTTACTTGAAAAGGCTGGCGGCTACACCAGGTGACAATATTACACATAATTCAGTGCTAAATATATGGATATATTTATGTAACAAAGAAGTTATATTCTACTCTTACAATCTTGCACTGCTATGTTTTTATGTTGTCTGTTGTCTCTTTTTTAAATAGTGCTCTAGTAATGAAAAGTAAGTATTCTAAAACCAGGTGAGTCAGTTTAAAAAAAATTATTCTTATTCTAGTTCTGATTTGTGGTTATTTTAATTTAACGTCTCACCTCAAACAATTAAAAAAAAATGGTGCTGTTTAAAAAAAGAGTAAAATAATAACATGATGGTTGACTTATTGTGTCATCATTTGACTAGAGACGGCATGAAAATAAGCTACTTCGACAGACACAAGTAAAAAACAACTTCTCTTGTTTTTATATTTAGGTATTGGAAGAGGAAAAGCTGGCAGAAAATTCAGAGAACCTTGTAAAATTCTTCGGGCTGAACTGTCAAAAAAAGATGTTGTTAAGAAGTGAGAGGAAAGGGTCTTCTGAATGCCATTGTGATCAGTCAGGTAAGCATATATTATATATATGTTATCTATTTGAAACAGTCAGAGGGAAAGTTCTTCTTTTGTCATCATTCAGAGGAAATTTCCTCCTTTTTCAAGTTTCGATGAAGTTTCCTCTCCTTTTTCAACGGCATGAAAATAAGCTGAGGGAAAATTTCAGTCAGAATTAAAAAACACACTTCTCTTGTTTCGATTATTTATAGTATTGGAAGAGGGTGAAACGGCTGGCAGAAAATTCCCCTTTGGTAAATTCTTCCCGTTTATGAACTCAAAATTGGCCGAAGGATGTTGTTTTCAAACCAAAATAGTGAGGAAAGTCTTCTGAATGCCATTGTGATCCATCCAGAGTAAGCATTATAATTTTTTGAACAGTCTGTGTATAATTATCGATTTCAGCTGAAATCTGCTTTTTCAAGCATTGGAAGGTGAGAACTTTAATCATCATTCGGCAGAAATTTTTTGAAACGTGATATTTTTTATGCACTGAGATTAATGATTCCTAGCTGGATTCTCCATTTTCAACGTTCCTGAAATTTCCTTAACTTTCTACCCTTCCGTTATTTCGGAACAAGTTGCTTGCGAGACAGCGGTACTTTTAGTAGAACCAGGAAATGTTACATCATTATTTTGACATCTTCCATTAATTTGAAACAGAAATAGGAGGAAATTCAAAAATTTTGTTGTCCATTAAAATTTTACTCACTTATTTCCACTGAGGGCTCAAATCCTAGACTTTTAGTAGATTATCGATTGTTGACACCAATAGTAATAGTACTAGTGTCACTTGCATTGGATGAAACAAGAGGGAGGACTGGCACCGATGATTATTTTTTGTTGTCTCAATATGCATGTGTGTATAATTGGAGCAAAGTTGACCGATGAATATATTTTTTGTTGTCTGATATTTTTATTATGCACTGAGATTGATTCTATGCTGTCTCTTTACATACCTCGGCAGACGTGTCATTGCAAGAGAAACAAGAATATATATAAATAGAACATGCCTTTCATATATGCTATTTGAAACAGGAAATGTGTGCCATCATTATCACTTATTTCCAATGCATCGTTCTCACTACTTTAGTAGATCTACACATTTACAAAATTTTGACACCTGAGTGAGGTAGGGAGAAAGTGAGAGAGGGAGGAAGAAGAGAGATGTTGGACCAATAGTAATAGTACTAGTAGGCCTACTACAACTATGTTGATATTGATTATTTTGAAGGTCGCGTGTTAATATTATTATACTCTCACATATTCTTGGTAGAAAGTTTAGGGCTTGAAGTAAGGAGGTGAAGCTTCTTTGCTCTGGGCGAATCTAATATTATGTGAAACTTGAGTCAAACGGTGGGTGGTTGATGGGTATTAGTGGTACGTTCTACTTCTTTCCTTACTCTTAATTTTCTTTTAGTTTTCTGTTTCCCCATAATTGACCTAAGCTCACTGTATATGGCAAACGTGGTTAAATCCAATAAGATTATTAAGATAAGCAAACAAATCCAACTCACAATGACATCAACTCCTACCGATCACAACCATAAAGGGTGATAACTCACACAAGTTGATTTTTCGTGCAAGTTGCAAGTCAATCATTTACTATTTAGTCAAGGTCCTGTGTTAGTGTGAGTAGTGTGAGCATTGACTCAACCGGCTTTCACTTTGAAAACTAAATCTTATAAGTTACAGTTGTCAAGAAGAAGACAGGACACTATGCTTTAAGTTTAATAATGTAAATGATATAAATTCCCTCATTTTCACACATAAATCCATGTTTATGCTTTTATTCAATTAAAAACAACACAATAGAGTATTCAAAGTTGTTTTTTTTTCATGGCTGTCCTGGGTTGGGAGAGGACTTTCCTAAGTTTTCGATAAATTTTTGGATCGTCTGACCAAACAAAGTTGTTTGACCAAATAAATCCCCTTTCATTTGCGTTACAGAGGTCTTTTATTGTATGCTCCTGTATTGGATCTGCACCACATTTTGAAATTCTGGTTTGTCACTCTCAAGTGGGTGGTTGGCGAGGGAAACTCAGTAGTTTCAGAGGCAAGATATCAGCCTCTCAACCAAAAGGTAATGAGTTTGAGTCCTGTCAACGGTTGAAAAATTTTCTTGATTATTTTAAGCAAAAAATGACCCCCTGGCCCAGGTGGATCGACACCTGGTCCCATCGGAGACGGACGATAAAAAGGAGGTCCCGTGTGCATATCACGACACTTTGTGCATGTCAAAGATCCCTTGGCTGTTTACAAGGCAGTCTGAGGAAAATTAAAAATCCTACCAAAAGCCCTAAGATCACCTTAGTTGTGGATGAGGGTAAAATCAAATAAATAAAAATGGGTGGTTGGCAGGGGCTGCTAGTAGGTCTTTCTTCTTTCTGTTTACTAATAGACTTCTTTCATCTTGGTTTTCTCCCCGAGGTCACTGCACTTGAGTGACAGGTAAATTGCAATGAAAGATTCAAAGACATTCTCCATGACCTTCAAGCTCTCCAATGCTCGATGTGTTTACAATCTCTGTGTTTTCATGTGCCCATTCCAGACAAGGAGACAAAAATGAAACTGTATGCCAAGGGTGTGAAAACATTTTGCCATGAGGGCTGTTTTGGGTTATCAGTAGTTAACGGAGTGACATCTTTGCAAACTTGGTTCTCATTAAATCAAACAATATGTTGAGTTAAAAAAAATAAAGTAGTTCAGATAAAGGTTATGATTGTAGGTGGTGGAAGGGTTTTAAACAGGCCGCACATGTGGCGCACTAACCGTGGGTTGTCCACCCCTGTCTTATTATGCGTTCGTGAGTCAATTTCAAAACCAGGCCTCTACATGTTTTAACATTATGTTTTCTATGATAAATAGTAATAACAATTTGTATCCACCATAATGATGCTCAGAGGCACTTCAGTGCATTCCAGCATACATAACGCATCACTACAAAACTAAATTAAGGTTTAGGCATATATGCTTGCTTGAAAACTTCTCTTTTCATTTTTGTTTTGAACATTTAAGAAGTGACTGGTAACGATAGATAGGGAGTTCCAACTGTTGGCGTGGCGGTGTGTTAAAAACCCGGGGCAAGATTGAAATTCTGCAGGGTTTTTTTCGCAAGCTTCAATTGGTGGGCTGAACGAAGAGATTGTGTAGGAATGTAGGTTGAAATGATAGGCATTAAATACTCCAGGACCATGTTATGAATGCACTTAAAAGCTAAACAAGAAATCTTGAATGTTATCCTCATGTTGATGGCAAACCAATGGAGAGATTTTAAGACAGGTGTTATGTTCTCACTGACATTAGTTCTTGTAATTGTTCTGGCTACTCTGTTTTACGTGCTTTGGATTCTGCCAATTGTTGATTTGGGGATTCCCTGTATATAAGATAAGAGGGAGTTGAAATTATTAGAAAAGAAGAGCATATTGTTTGTCATTTACTGATATAATAGACCAATCCAATGATATCAAAAGGTAGACTTTGAAGATGAATTTTATTGTTACTGATTGTTTAGTGATTCAGTTCATACCCAAAAGGAGGACCAGAGCCAAGTGTCTGACTCTCACTCTCAAACAAAAGGTAGTGGGTTTGAGCCCCGCCAACTGTTGACAAAATCTTTTCAAGTTTTTTTCAAGCAAAATCTACACCCCCTGGTTCAGGTAGGTGGAAAAACACCTAGTCCCATCGGAGACGGACGATAAAAAGGAGGTCCCGTGTGCATATCACAACAATCTGTGCACATTAAAGATCCCTTGGCTATTTACAGGGCAAAATTAAAAATTCTACCAAAACCCCGAGATCACCTAGACTTAGATGTGGATGTCGTGGGTAAATCAAATCAAAATCCTACCCAAAAGACTTAATTCTCATTCAAGTACATTCTCCATCCCTATTAGTGAGGGAAGATTCACACTCAAATAGGATGCTTAACCTAAAGTACAATTGGTGATAATGGGTACTTCAACATATTGGAAACTGTTCAACATGTATGACCAGAATCATGGCCAAAGTTAAGATTGAGTTATTCTCCCTTGACTGTTTTTGGTCAGGACAAAAATCATGTAGTGCTAAAGGGGAATCTAATAGTAATAGTGTAGCAAGGTGTTCTGTAGTGTGTTCCTTTTATTTTATCTTATGGATTATATTATTATTTTAATTTTGTTATTATCATAATCCATTTATAAGATAATGCGGAATAACGAGTTTTATCTAGTTCTTTTATTTTAAAAATGTAATCATAGGCAAACCATAGAAGAAAGCTCTTTGGTCGTTGCTCCTCGTCAGTAGTACTGAATTCAGTGCTGGGTTGTTTTTGGTGTTACGTTTCCTGAGTTTTTCTCCTTTGTAATCTAGTTACTTTTTCAGCTGATTTTCTGTTCTTTATCTAAAAGCAATAGTCCTGTTTCATTGTGTGCAAGAATAATGTTTGGGCTGCAAACTCAAAAGTTTTGTTAAGAGGCTGAAGTTGAGCGTGTCCAAGGGCAAGCTTCACTTATCTGGTTTAAGCCCCCTCGCCACGATACCGTTGGACCCAAAGAAGTCGCATTGTATGTGAGGAAGTCACATGATGCCGGAAGAAGTAATATTATACTTGAAGACGTGATATTGTACATGAAGAAGTCTCATTGCTCTTGAAGAAGTCAGATTGTATTCCAAAAAGTCACAATGTACACAAAGAAATCACATTGTTTACATGGGTGGCCCAACTGTAACTGATTTTCCTTTGTTACATTCATGTTATCAAAGTCTTATTTCAAATGTCAAAAGAATCTTAGTTGATTATTATTGGGAGGGGTGAAAGTCACATTTGGATGGCTTTCACCAAAGTTTGTAAATTACTTTAAAACGACAATAATGGGGGGGGGTGTTTTGAAGAATTTCTCTCCAAATGGAAAAACAATGTATATTTATTTGTGTAATCTGACTTTATATGCAATATAAAGGTGTTTAATTTTAGGTTCTTAAATTTTTTTTTCACTGACACTGTCTTGAAAGTGTCTACTTTAATAAGACAAGCATAACAGTACTTACTTACTTTACTTTTACTTTTTCTGTGTTCTTGTACCGCAAGGTGTCGAGGGGAGATGCAAATTGTCGAACGTAGGCCAGGTGTGTTGCATTTTGGATCGGCATGTTCTTCTTTTGGAGGGTCTGTTTGACTCTTATCGATCCATCTTTTCCTTAGCCTGCCTCTTGCCTTGAGTCTGTTAAATTTCATGTCATACTCATAGGCTTTTGAGGCTGGCTGTTGTAGCCCCCATTCTCATGACGTGTCCAAACCATTTGATGTAAGCTGCCTAAATGAGCATGTTTTACCACATATATATGTAATAAAATCATATTCACATTCACATTTTTGTTATTATCTTGTGACTTACAGAGACTAATGCGTGGGATGTGTGTCTGAGACTTAGAGACCACGGCCTTCTTGCCAAGCCAACACATGGAGATATCATTCGGTTTTCACCTCCTTTGGTCATCACAGAGGATCAGGTTCGCGAATGTGCAGACATTATCGGTCGAGTTGTCATGTCCTTCAAGTAAGCACTGCGGTGGAAAATTCATCTTGAAGTTGATGCCGACATGGGACTGTTATTTGATCTTCCCAAACATCCGTTGGCAGTAGTCTGCGTACTTATAATTGTTTTGTTTTACCGTTGATGAGATTTGAATTGTTTGATTTGATTTGTTGTGTTGATGAACAAATTGTGAAAATACTTTGAAATTGACTTGAAGGAATCGTGCTGTCTTTTGGAAAGCTGATTAGAAAAATAATGATTTGTATCGTCATTGTGTTCAGATTATTAGAGGTGGAGACGGGGGGTAAAATGGAGTAAAAAATAAGCCTTTCCTCTGCCTAGAACTATGTTCATAGACTTTTGAACTTTTGTGTCTTGAAAAATTTAAGAGAGCTTGTGTCTGCATGTATTTGTCATAAGATTGAACTGCGTGTAATCAATGAGAAAAAGGTACTTCATTGTCACATGAAGTCAAAGATCACAAACGTGAAATATTATCAGTAATATCAGCAAAGACTGCAAGGCATAGAGAATGATTTGTAATCCAGTCCCTGGAGTAGTGTAATAATCCTATAGATTTTGCTGTTCCATTGAAATGTCTAGATGAAGACTTACCGGTATTGAAACATCCCTTTTTGTTCTTTTTATGGTCTGCATATATATATATATATATATATATATGTATATTATAACTATAATGTTCACAATGAATGGCAGACTTTGGTCAGTATTATTTGTAGTTGGTAGCTCATTTATCCTTTTTGATTTCATCTTGTACAGTGTTGCAGAACAAAGAATTGACTTTCTTTTCATTGAAAGATTTCGATTCACAAGATTTTAGGAACAAACATCCAAATCCAAGACTTGCTGAATGTTGATTACATGGTCTCATAGCCGAAGGTCAGCTTCCTAGCTATGCTTGAGACCTTCAAAGTAATTTTATTGAACGTAACCTTTGTCACTAATTAAATGCTTTATAGCATTCCCTACAATTAATTTCATGCATGAGATGTGACACTGAACGATGAAATATTACGTTATTTGTTTCCCGTATTGCAGCTCCCTTGGTTACAATAAAGGATCATGTCAGCTAGTCTACCTTTTTCTTACCTTTTAGATCTGAGTAAGCGGTGAACAATATAAACCAATGAAAAAATTTGTTTTCAATTCAGCATTTGTGTTTTTGCATTTAACAGTGGTAAATCTTTCTCTCCCACTATTTCTTATACCTGTTCCTCTGAAATTTGTCTTATAAGCTGATGTCATGATATCTACTTAGAATGAACTACATACAAACTGAGCTATTGGTGGTTTACAAGTTTTCTTTTTGTAAATACATCAGAAAACGCTCATTCCATTCAATTTTTCTTTCTTGTTTTTTTTATCATTGTTACTAAGCATGAAAAAGCATTTCAATAGTTTAAATTGTTGATCTCATTTAAAAAACAGATAAAGCATTTTCTCCACTTTTAAATTACTTGAAGAATTGAACGAAACGAGAACAAACCATGTTCAGATAATGAACTGTTGACTTTATCTCCTTTAAAATAAAGTCTATGAGTTATTGTCCTTGGCATGTACATACATGGGCGGTTCACTGCGCGGTGAGCTATATATCTTTCCTTGCACTCTTTTACAATAAGTGAAGAGAAGGAACAATAAAACACAATTTATGCTTTTGACGCTTTATTTATTATTTTGAAATTATTCAACATATTTGTTGTTAATGTATCTTATTTCATGATTTGAAGAAAATACCTACTGATATTTGATTTTTGTCACTGTTGGGCAAAGAGAACGTAGGCGCTTTGAAAGACACGCAAAATCGTGCATATTGTTTCATCCTAGTAGTAACAATGATGTTGTTTCCTTGAACTTGATTTTGTTTTTATCTGAACAATGATCATGAACCGTCTAAGATTTTGATTTGCAGTTCAGATGCTATTCCTGTAAGTAAAATATTCAACGTTTTGTTGCTTTTTACAAGATGGTTTTCATTTTGTAAAGCAGCGTTTTCGTTTTTTTTGAATTCAGAACAAATTTCCCACTCAGAAATGTATTCAATTTTATTAGGTAGAAGATAGGTGGCGCCCGGAGTGTACATAGCGAAATACTAGGTTTTATGATAGGTGGCGCCGAAATACTAGGTTTTTATGAAGTGTACCTAACGAAATACTAGGTTTTATGATAGGTGGCGCCCGAAGTGTACCTAGCGAAATACTAGGTTTTATGATAGGTGACGCCCGGAGTGTACCTAGCGAAATACTAGGTTTTATGAAATAAGAAACCAAATTGAAGGTAGAGCATATCTCAGTCATGTTGCAATATATCGGGTTAAATGATGTTTTTCATAATATGTAAAAATGGTAATATTAGGGGGTCAGGGATAGTTTTCCCGCCCATGGCTATGTGCGTATAATAACTAAAGTTGATTCTAGGCCAGCCAACTAGGCCTAGTACAAAGTACTAGTAAATAAATACCACCATAATAATATATGATTGATAATGCTCCCCCAAAAAAGCAAGAATAGGCTTAATATGTTATTTGACAGTAGTAGGCCTATTCTATGCCTAGCCTATATAACTATATAGGCCCCTACATAGAAAAAAAGAATCGAATGGAAGAACACCTGTCGCTTGTTACAAACTTTGGCAAAAATAGGCTTACGCAAATGTGCACGAATCTAAGTTAGGACTAGTCTATCGACATAACCCATGCCATTCGAATCTGTCATCTGTCCTCAAAACACAAAGATACAGTGTTGCCAGGTGCCGGTGTTACTCCAGATTCGGTCAAATATGCGGGGATTTACCACAAAAAACCCCAACAAATTAAAGTAAAAAAATATGACGATTTAGGTAGAAATCTAGATGCTTGGAATAATGTCGAACCGAGTCTGTCTGCCATGTTTTTTTTTTCTTCTTTTCTTTTTAACTTTTACCCTATCATGACGATGTCAGACAGCTTTTCATTGGTCAGGGGTCCACCTACCCTAAAACGCCTATTTCGCTAGGTACACCCGGGGTCCCCTACCGTTTTATTATTATTTAAAATAAAAAATAGCGATATTTCTTTATGTTCATTTTGTGATTTTTTAGTTTTTGGCTGGTGCAAAATTGTTAATTTGTTGAATTTTAATTTCTGATACTTGACTCTTTAATCTTGTGAATGTGTATATACTTTTCTCTGCAAGTCCGGTATATCAGTGCATGGACAATATGCATTTTGTACTCCTGTAATACTCTTGTTTGAATTTTTTTTTGTGGACATAATAAATTTCCCTTTTCCCCTCGTCACTATTTTCATCACATGTTTTCATCAATGAAACTTTCTCCCAGTAAAGTTTTACAGAAATTTTGGAAGTTTGTTAGAAATTAGGCATATTCCTACTGTTATTTTTTTCAGCATTTTGTAGCTTTAAACTATAATGTTGTGTACAGTTTGCTTTTATCAAAGATTTTGTCTAAAGAGCCATTAATCAGGAGATAAGAATGTTTTGATCTCAATAATCAGCCGAGGTTTATCCTCACAAATTTCTACTCAACCCTATGAGATTCAATTGAGAGGAAAAAGTAATTTTTATTTTTTACTGTTTGTTTAGAGCGTTATTTTACTTGATAATTTTCTCATTTCTTTTCTCTATGTTTACTTTTGGTTGCCGTTTTTCTTCCATATTTTAAACCCTGTTTCTTTTTATCTTGCATATCTTTGCTGCTTGTTAAAGAACTTTCTAATGCTCACGTGTTTTATTCTTCTCTTTTCCTTTATTCCTTTGTATGCATTTCACGTAATATTATCTGACTTTAGACACTACTCCCCCTATCTGTTAACATTCTATCAGTGTTCAAATGTCGTTTGTTAACGTGCCTGGCAAGAAGGAGTGCCCAGGCCATTTTCTGTTGCTCTTTTGGTCACCTATCAGGCAGCAGTTTTGTTTTTAGTCCACAAACTTACTATCCGTGGCAGATGGTTGGCGGGAGCTGCTGGTAGGTCCTACTTCATTTCTTTCCCTTCACTTATTTTTCATCTTGCGGTTTCCTCTTGATTAACACTGAGATCACCGTAATGGTGGATGGGGTAAATAAATAAATAAAAAAGTCATGTTATGCTCTGATGTTAGTGACGCTTGACTTTCAAAACTGTGTTCTACAGGTCAACAGGTTGTTACTTTACCAAATGTATATGTCACTTTGTATGTACATGTAGTACTACACTACTATTAATAGACATACGCTTTTTGCCTTCATTCCCTGTCCATTTGACTTGTGAATAAAAAAAATAACATGGTTGTTGGTACATGTATCTCTTGTGTTTGATCTCTTGTGATTTTGATTCTGATTGTACATGATTGTATTGTTTGTATGATTTGTACATGATTGTATGTATGCTTTGTACATGATTGTATGTATGCTTTGTACATGATTGTTTGTATGCTTTGTACATGATTGTATGTATGCTTTGTACATGATTGTATGTTACTATTGTTACGTATGCTTTCAGCTAGTAGTAAAGTACATGTAGTTGGTGGGTGATGTTGATGTAGGTCTTGCTTCTTTTCTTTCTCTCTTTTTTACATGTTACATGCATTTTCCATCTGAATTCACTCTGTGCATTTTCCCTCTGAATTCACTCTGTGCATTTTTCTGAATTCCTCTGTGCAATTTCTGATTTCACTCTGCATTTTCTCTCTGAATTCACTCCGTGTTTTTCCCCTCTGAATTTACTCTGTGTATTTTCACTCTGAATTCACTCTGTGTATTTTCCCTCTGAATTCACTTTGTGCATTTCTTCTGAATTCACTCTTGTGTATTTTCCCTCTCAATTCACTCTGTATATTTTCCCTCTCAATTCACTTTGTGTATTTTCCCTCTGAATTCACTCTGCATTTTCCCTTTGAATTCACTCTGTGTATTTTCCCTCTGAATTCACTCAGCATTTTCCCTTTGAATTCACTCTGTGTATTTTCCCTCTGAATTCACTCAGCGTTTTCCCTCTGAATTCACTCAGCATTTTCCCTTTGAATTCACTCTGTCATTCTGTGTATTTTCATTCTGTGCCAATAATGTCAATGAAATCAACCCAAAAAAAGAAGGAAAAAAAGGCACAGCTTGTCATTGTGTCTTTCTTCAGCGGATGGTTCGAGGCCGTTACAGCCCATACAGCCGGAGCTTATCCCAGTTTTAATAATTTGAAGCGGAACAGGTGACTGATAATACATGTAATAATAATGACCACCTCCTGGCTAGGGACGCTAGTCTGATGCAGGTTGTTACTCCCAAGCTAGTGCTTGTACCCATTTGCACCTGGGTAGGTAGATTGGGGAAAGTGCGTGTTACTGTTAAGCATCTTTCCCAAAGAACAGAACGTCGGACCTAGCTTTACTAAGATTGGAACTCTGTACCTCATGATCCTCCAGCTCAGCAGCCTAAACGCTCGCTCGGCCACCGACGCCACTGTAGTTGAGGGTGGTAGTTGGGTACTTATGGTGGGTCCTTTGATTTCCCCCTTCCCTCTCTCTCTCTCTCTCTTCTCTCTCTTTAAAAGGGGTGGGTTACGTTTGAGCTCTGTTCAGAACCCTTGAAACGGAGACTCAAAACGTACAGCCTCAGCTCGCTCAGTCCCACAGTCCCATCAGAGACGGATGATAAAAAGGAGGGCCGGTGTGCAGATCACAACACTGCGCACGATAAAGATCCCTTGGCTGTTTAGAAGAGTCCGGGGGAAAATATATAAAAAACAACCCAAGATCACCATGATTGTAGTTGTGGGTAAATCAAATAAAAAGAACCACAATCGCGCCTTTCACTCTTTCATTTATTGTTTCTCTACTTGTTGTTCTCTTTAGATCGTTATTCAGTCAGGGTGACTTGAAACTGGGAGTATACAGTGTAGTTGTAGGACTGAAACTGAAATGACATTCTGGGCGATAAATCGATGGCTCCGTGCAAGAACCGGATATCTGCAAAAATCGGATATCTACACTAGCACTACCTTCTAGGTCATTATGACCTATATTTTCTTCACTAAAATTTGTAAGCCTGTACTTCCATTGGTCTTAAAGTTATTGACTTTTTATGAATCCCATAACTCTGTCCCCGTGGAAAATCGCGGCGCTTGCGGACTTACCGCAACGGAACCGCAATTTTGACAAATGCCGCGATTTTTTTGCATTTTTCATGATTTTTCCCTGTTATGGAGTCGTATATGCTAAACATGGGAAAATGCTACTGCCACTGCCACACAACACTATTAAAATTTGGCGAGTAACTTCCCTTGACAACACAGGAAGTAAATAATTCATTCTTTGTTTAAATTTAATCTGATTGACTCAACCTGCATCTCTTCATCTCGATCAAATTTACGCTATTGACTATTCTGAGTATCAAACACCATGCCTAATGATACCTCAAAGAAAGGCTCTAAGACTACAGCCCGGGACCGTCATAGGCAGTTTCTAAAGACAACTTATGTTTCTGGTAGTAAATTGTTTTGTGATGCCTGCAACATCGTTCTAGACCATCACAGAAAATCATCTGTGGATAATCACATGAGGACTGAAAAGCATGCCGAGCGCTTAGAGGCTAAATTTAAATCTAACATGAATTGCACAAGTATCGCAATCACCTTGGACCCCAAGCTGTGAAGAATCATTCCACCACTTCCATAGACCTGGAGCTTTTTTGGAAGTCTTGCAAGGAACAACTTCCCACCCTATCAAATTTGGCATTGCGTTATATGTATGTCACTGTCAATTCAGCAAATGCAGAAAGGAGCTTTTCCCTCTATAATTTAATATTAAGTGACAGAAGAAGAGGGTTAAATGAAGAGAGTCTTCAGAGCCTTTTCTTCCTGTACTACAACAAATTTGTTGGGAATGACTTTCTTTTGTAGTTGATCTCATCTCATTATAAACCTTGAGTCTTCCATATAAATGTAATGCTCGTAAGCTCAAAATTGAAATACAAAGGATTTTTATTCGGGTAAAGTTTGGCTCTGTAGACTCTCTTCATTTAACATCTCTTAATTATAAATTCATATTTTTTTGTACTTTATTTTGTTTTCTTTTCCTCCCATTCGGAGAATGGATGTTCTACTAGTAAGTTAGAAATAAAATATTAAAAACAAGAAATAATTGTGCGCTGTTTATTGAAAACAATGATTTAAATTTGCAATTTTTCATTGCAATTTTTACCTTTTGAAGTTTTTTGCATGCAATTTTTTGAATTTTGAATGCAATTTTTGGCTTTTTCATTTGCAATATTCCGCGGGGACAGATAACTACATGAAATACACATTTCTACTGCAAGAAACGCATATCTACATTATCTGTTTCTTGCGGAAACTCAAAAATACATCAGCATAAAAAATAGTGTCTACTCTAAGTGACAAATATCCGTTTCTTGTAGTCAGCACTTTTTTTCCTTGAAACAGTTTTCTTTGAGGTATGAAATCACTACATGCATTTTTAAGTGGCTTCAACAGCTACTATCTAACATCAAAAAAGTGGTTTTGTTTTCCGATACATGCGGGGAACCAAATCGTAACCAACAAATGACTGCTATTAGTGCTATGATGCTGGCTTTTGTACAAGACGAGAGACGCAATATAAAGACCATCACGCACAACTTCTTGGAGAGTGGTCATTCCATGATGGAAGTGGATAGTATGCACGCTTCCATAGAACGTGAAAAGAAATACATCAAGTACTAAACCATGAATGACTGGAGAAACATCTTTATTTCATCCAGGCGTAAGAATCCCTACAACTACAATGTGGAAATTTTGGACCATGCTCAGTTCCTTGACTTCAAAACGCTTGCTGAAAAATTGATAGCAAACAAAAATAGAGATGAAGATGGTGATAAAATGAACTGGATACTTGTCAAATCTTTCAAGTCCACAAGAGGTGAGCCGCAGACTGTATTCTACAGGTATGGAATATAGAAAAATCAATATTCGCGGAGGACGGAGGGCAAAGCCTTTCGATTTTAAAAACCAGCATACAGTAAGCGGTTACCGATTTCAAAGGCTAAGAAGAAAGATCTCATGAAGTTTTGCAAAGAGAATGTCATACCAGAGGAAGTACACAGATGGTACGAGAATTTACCCTCAACGGACAATGCAAGAGACTAAGGCCTGAACCTGGGGTTGATGACACTGGTGATGAAGAAGAAACTTGGAAGCAATGTTGGTTTTTGTTGTTGGTGGTTTTTAAAAATCTTCATTCAATTTGTATTCAATTTTACTTGTTTGCTGCTGTTGTATTTTGTTTAGATCCCCATGCCTTTATATAAATATATTCATTCATGTTGAAAATCAATAGTCAAGTAACTGTTTCTTGACCTCTTTCATTGCAATTGTTATGAGTCAAAGAATCAAGATGAATTGACTTTGCTTTGTATCTTGTAGTTTGTTTGATAAAATGTTATTGATATTTCAGTTTATATGTCTTTGCAACAAAGTGATAGTGTTACTTGTACATAATGTGTGAGAGATCCAAGGCAAATGGGATTGGGATGTAGCAAAATTTGTAAATTCCTGTCATTTGTAGCTGACAGTGACAACGTGATAGCCTAGGCGTCTTAAGCCTTTCTTACACAGTAAAGCCATTTTTTACGAAATGATGATTGCTCATTTTCATTGATGAAAGGTATATCTACGAAAAATGACAATTTTACATTGTCTACCGCAAGAAATGTATAACTACATAACAAACAGATAACTGACATAAAGCAATTACCGCAAGAAGCAGATCTTTATTTTTGACCATTTTCTAGGAAACATGACAAATTGTAATGAATTTACATGGCTTGTCTATGCAGCATAGCAAACACTGCCTTACATAGGATAGAAATAAAAGAATATAAAAAAAGACAATTTAAGACTTAAAAATAAAACAGGAAAAGTTTTCAAAGTCGTTTTTCTCAAAACAACAAAAATGGAGAATCTGGTTCTTGCACGGAGCCATCGAAATGATGTTATTATTATTATTCCACTTCCGAAGTCAACGTGTCGGGCACTACCAAGCTTCTAACTTCTAGGCGGTAGAGTGTGTCAGTGGTGTCCAAACTTTTTGCAAAAAGGGTCAGCAGATTTGGTGAGGTGAAGATGTGTGAATGTGTGGATGTGTTTTTCATTATTTCAATTTCATTTGTTCAAACTCGGACTCGGTTCAAAGATAAGAAACGAAATGGAAAAACGGGCTGCCGGACCGAATTTTACATTATCAAGTATTACATTTTTCGGACTTACGAATACGAGACCCAGTTTAATTGTCAATTGAATAACGAAAGAACAAAATGGTACCGTATACGGATTGAAAAGATTCAAAGCACATAATATTATTATTATTCATACCTTTGGTTTTGATTGTGATTATCACAGTCGCATAAAATTTAAAAAACTCGAATCACTGCGATTTCAGAATGTATCTACTTCAGAAGTAGAAGGCTAAACAAACGAATAACTTGCAGAGGCTTCGGGCCGATGGAAATTTGAATTGGGGTTGAATTTGGCTCGACATGCCTGGTCTTCCAATGTACCAGACAGGAGAACAGGCGCGAGGACGAGCCGTCGTGAATGACGTGGCAACACCCTCTCCCTAGCGCTCACGCTTCACAAGCATTACCACAATGCCAACAAGAGCCCCTTTCGTTTTTTTCCCTTGAAAAGTTGACTTTGAGGAAATACATGTACGTCAAAGTTATACATAAAAACAAACAGTGAAGCAAGGGGCAAACCGAAAGTGACGGAAATGACTGAATAATATTATTAATATTAAAATCCCAACGGAACATAGACGAGACAAATAGAAGGAATAAACAGAAAAAATCCGTGATCGCTGCGTCGGCACCCTTCGCCTCGCCATAAAAAGAAAGCGCAGGCCTACTTTCAACCGAGCTAACATTACAACGCGCAGTCTCGTCTTTGTTCCGGTGGGGGTTTTGATATTAATCAATGTCATTTCCTTCACAAAGTTGTATGTGTATGTATGGAAATAGAAACAGTGCCGTTTGCCGGTACTCTAGCTTGTGTACATAAATGTAAAGTTAAAAAATAGATTGGCATGTTGCGTTGTAAGGCTTTTGACATAATCTATATTATAGATCTATAATAACATTTCTTCATATTCATTATTGTCAAAATTAAGTAGCCTACTTTTTCTTTGATCGTGTATCTACACGTGTACATTGAATACACGTATGTACAGTTAGAAGATTGTTAGAGGAAGATTAAGTGGATCTTGCTGCCTATCTATGTCGTTTGCTTTTATCATTGACGACTGCTATGCTATGCTATTCAGAATTCATATCCGCCGTCTTTAATATATGCTGAAATGCGGATTTTTTTATTATTATTGCAATGACTGGAAATGGAGAAATTGGGTCTTGTATGTGACAATAAAAAATTATGTGGATCGCAGACAAAACAATTTTTTTTACGAATCAATTAAAAATTGATCCAAGAGTTTATTCGCTAAGAACCTAAAGCAGGTTATTTGAATCTGCATGCGAAATATAAGTATTAAAAAGAAAGAAGAAAAAAGGAGAGAGATTTATTGTCATGCTTATCCTGTTAGCAGTGTCAGTGTCAGCCTGTCTTCATTGCTGTAGGCTTTAATCACCATGAAGAAAAAATACTGCATTTCTGTTTAATAAAGTGACACAGCAAAATAATAAAAAAAAGAACAGCTACGAAAAACAACAAAGAAACAACCAAATTTCAAACATTGAAACAAAATACAACAAAATTTCGCTAACCCCCCCCCCCCCTCAAAGTCAAAGGCTAAAAAACAAGTGAGGGGGAGGAGGCCCGCCCCCCACACCTCAAAGTCAAAGGCTAAAAACAAGGGGGGGAAGGAGGAGTTCCCTTAGCCATTGCTAATAATGTTGACGTCATCGCATTTGTATTTTATCTTCCAGAAACCGGGGGGGGGCTTGTGTGTGGATGGGACTCGATAGTCCAGAGGCATGGTGTCGATCTCTCATTCTGAACCCAAAGGTTGTGGCTTCAAGCCGACGGCTGCTTTTCTCGAGTTTTTCTTTCCCCAATATCTAAGCTCCCCCCTTTCCGGTCCAGGTAGGTGGATCGACACCTAGTTCCATCGGAGACGGACGATCAAAAGAAAGTCCCGTATGCAGATCACAACACTTTGTGCACTTTAAAATCTATTGGTTGTTTTGTTTATAAGGCAGCCCGCATCATTAAAAAATAAAAATCCTTCCCAAACCCCCGAGATCACATTAGCTGTAGATGTGGGTACAAGTACAAGTACAACCAAGTCAAATCGAAACCCCGAAACCGAACGCCTGCAAATGGGAAGCAATCGTGATCGGGAATTTGAAAATCTATAAATCGATTTGAAATGTCGTTACCGTACATTACAGTAACACAATCTCCAAACTCCTCCTTCTACCCCACCCCCTCCCCCCCTTTTTTTGCCCCTCCTCCCGTCTCCAAAAGAAAAGAAAAAAGTGCGTATTCCCACGGTTGCTTGATCTCAAAACGCTCCGTCACAATTGTAAAACTTTTGAACGGCAAACGTGTGCGCCAAGAATAATACTAATACTAATACATTTACAAAGGAGCCACAGTGGAGTGAAGCAAGGCCACCTTGATATAGAAGGCCTGGAAGGCAGAAAAACATGGCGTCGCTATCAGTGAGTATCAGGCCGATGCGGGCCCCGCAGCAGGAGCAACGCAGCCAATTAGATCTAGATCTAGCTCTGCTAACTCTGTTGTTAGTAGTCTTAGACTGTCATCAGTTAGATCTCTATAAATCTACAAGACATTGTACTTGTACTACGCACATCACTATCATCACACACATACTAATTACTTCGTAAGATTAAAAAGAATCCAACACAGTGCTAATGTATAGTTAATTGTTTTATTTTTATTTTCATGGTATAAAATCAGTCATCAAAATATTTCCATTTTCAATCATGTTTCATAAGGTCTCTCTCTCTCTCTCTCTCTCTCTCTCTCTCTCTCTCTCTCTCTCTCTCTCTCTCTCTCTGTCGGCCTGTCCCTCTCTCTCTCTGTCTCTCTCTCTCTCTCTCTCTCTCTCTGTCGGTCTGTCCTCTCTCTCTCTCTCTCTCTCTCTCTCTCTCTCTCTCTCTCTCTCTCTCTCTCTTCTTTCTCTCTCTCTCTCTCTCTCTCTCTCTCTCTCTCTCTCTCTTTCTCTCTCTCTCTCTCTCTCTCTCTCTCTCTCTCACTCACACACACACACACACACACAGTATACAATGTAGATAGAGATATAAAATCTTATTGTTAATATTAAAATCACTGTATATATTTACAATGCAAACGAGTACTGTACTGAGTTAAATGAAGATAAAGACAAAGCTCATAGTAACACTAGTAACAGTAGTGAAACAAATTATTTAGTGATTTAAGACTCAATCAAAGTGGCCAAACAACAATATGAATTAGGCCAAAAGCAAAAAATAACAATATTGAGGATTACAAAGTAAATCCTTTACTGAACTTATACACTAGTACTAGTACAGTGCACAACACGACAGAAATGTATGCACTTAGATAATAAATGAACTCTTGCTCTCAAATGCAATTGATAAAAACAGTTTTACAGAAATATCTGTTTAAGATGATTCTAAAAATCTTCATAAAATGCCACAGACATGAACTTGAGTGAGAAGAATAGGACTGTAATATAAAATTAGGAGATGAAACAGACAGGTCTGTCTTAAATCATATTCATATGATAATTTTGTTAGATGTATGGACTATGTATCGTGTATGGGTGTTATAATTGTTACCCTGTGTGTATTCTTTATTGTTTATTCTAATCACTCCCAGTGTAGCTCTGCTACCCATAAAATGTATGAATTGGATTATTGTTATTGTAACTGTAACTGTAACCTGCTCTTCTTCCGGTTTTCTTACAAAATTGTAGATGTTTGTCCTTCGCTCAATAAAAATGATTTAGATCTCAACCCGTGTCCATCAATTTCTAGGATGGCGGCCCAGCCATCCTTTACAGGTTATGGGCTCCAGGAACATCACCTTCAATGGTGATGAGAGATGCTACGAGCTATGGGAAGCGAAGTTCCTTGCTTTTATGAGGATACGTGGTTTGTATGATGTCCTTAAAGACGTCGACAATGATGCTGCTCAGACTGTTGAGATCGATCGTAGTAAAAGGAAGAAGCGTATGCCGAGCTAATTCAGTTGCTCGATGACCGTTCCCTCTCTTTAATATTAAGGGACGCGAACAGTGACAGAAGACAGGCCTTACGAATCCTACGGTCACACTACAGGCCGAAAGGCACAGCAAGGATACTTACGCTGTACAATGAATTGACATCGCTTGTTAACCATCCAGATGAGTCAATCACCGACTACATCATCAGAGCAGAGACGGCATCATCAGCTCTCAAGCAAGCTGGAGAAAATATAAGTGACTCACTTCTAATTGCCATGGTGTTGAAAGGACTGCCTAAGAATATCAACCATTTATTACAGTGACAACTCAATGAGAGAAATCAGTCGTTCAGGGAATTCAAAGAAAGTCTTCGAAATCAAGAGGAGAACGTTCAACTTCAAAGTGACATTTCTGTCCTTAGCATAAATTCTTCGACTTACAAACGCCCGTACCGGTACCAGAAGTACGATGATTCATGCCGTCCACCACATGCTGCCTCATCAAAATGGTGTACACATTGCAAATCAAATTCACACAACACCAAACAATGCAGGAATCTACAACAAAGATGGTGTGAAAATTGTAAATCAAAAACTCACGATACATCATTTTGTTGGGAAAATAGACACAAAACTTCCGCCAAAGCCTTAGCACATGAAAGCGAAAGTGATCAAAGTAAAAAGTGCATACTACCACTTTTTCCGTCAATCATTACGACAACGACAAAAATCACCCCAATGTCAACGGTACAAACGGTGGACCTACGAAAACGAGCGATACGAATCACCCCAACAATATAATACTTGTCGACAGTGGAGCCCCGTGCCACATAATCCACGAATAATGTCTGCTTCATCAAAATGTTTTTCACACACAACAGTGTTTTTTGTCACAATTAAATTGTCACGGCCTTGAGTGAAGTCAAAGGTCAAATATGACAATAAATGACAACTCCACTAATAAAGATAGAACAAACACCTAACGTTTCGGGTATAAAGTATACTCCTTCGTCAGACAACAAACGAGAAATATATAGAATCTAAATATAGGCATCACACAATGTAATGACAGAAGAAAAACAGAAAGGAGGAAGAAAGAAAGAAAAAATTGATCCTCATGGTGACCAGATTTTTTTTCTGTCTATTCCGTGTATTTGTCTCTTCTTTGTTCCTATGGGGGCTTTAATGTTATTCAATGTCATTTCCTTCACTTGTAAATTAAATAACATGTTATAGCAACGCGGTTGCAATTACAGTAAATCATCTAGTTCTAATCGCACATTTCCATGCTTATCGTATTTCTTATATTCACGACAAGAGTTCAAATGGATCAGTGTCATTGACATTTGGATCAATTGATTGTATGGTATTATTGGTATGTACTTGGAATTGCAACGGGCGGTGCTGTAATTGTAACTTGATTGCAGAGCCTTCATTGAAT
The DNA here is from genome assembly GCA_037039925.1 of Doris montereyensis. NCBI lineage: Eukaryota > Metazoa > Mollusca > Gastropoda > Nudibranchia > Dorididae > Doris > Doris montereyensis. The sequence goes on from JAXRKP010000010.1 coordinate 417,124, forward strand.
TTCATTGACTGAATATGAAAACGATCTGATTTTGCATAAAAAGGGGTGGAAGGAGCGATAGAAGGAATGACAGAGAGAGAGAGAGAGAGAGAGAGAGAGAGAGAGAGAGAGAGAGAGAGAGAGAGAGAGAGAGAGAGAGAGAGAGAGAGAGAGAGAGAGAGAGAGAGAGAGAGAGAGAGAGAGAGAGAGAGAGAGAGAGAGAGAGAGAGAGAGAGGGAGAGAGAGAGAGAGAGGGGAGAGAGAGGGAGAGAGAGAGAGAGAGAGAGAGAGAGAGAGAGAGAGAGAGAGAGAGAGAGAGAGAGAGAGAGAGAGAGAGAGAGACAGAGAGAGAGAGAGAGAGAGAGAGAGAGAGAGAGAGAGAGAGAGAGAGAGAGAGAGAGAGAGAGAGAGAGAGAGAGACAGACAGACAGACAGACAGGCAGACAGACAGACAGACAGGCAGACAGACAAACAGACAGACAGACAGACAGATACAAACATACATAATTGATCTCATTTTATTTTGATATTGATTTTAACTGCATCCACAACTAATGTGATCTCTGTTTTTTTATTATAGGATCTTTTAAATTTCTCTCGGACTGCTCTGGAAACAGCCAAATGATCTTTAACGTGCACAGTGCACAGAGTCTAAACACACAGAAAAACACACTTACAGATACACACACACACACACACACACACACACTAATTCTGCTTTTATTGATTTTGCGTGTGGACACCATCATACGACATGGATAATTCTTGGCTTTCATATTACACATCATAAGATCAAGAGTCAAGATTTGAGAATGGAAAAAAAAGTTTCTTTAAACTTTTCAAAGACTTTCACATCACTCCGATGTCAAATGAATATTATATGAGATCAATACAAAGAACGATGAAGTCTAAAAATGGAAAACTCTTACAATCTCGCAACCTTTGCTGCGGAGCTTCATTTTGTTGTTGCTTGACTGCTAGCTTGACAATTCACAAGCCATGGGTTCTCCTTATTAAGTCTATTTATTTAAAATCAAAGTGTCAGCAAACCATATACAACACGTATCTCATACTTTTTATTTTTACTTTTCATACACACACACATACACTAAAAATGCTGACTCATTCATTATGCAGGTATAAATGTACCTGTTAAGGAAGCACCTTGCTAACTGCCTGGATAGCTTTTGTGCCTATGAAGTAACGTGCGTTCGTGTCGGTGATCAATAATGTATGCAAATACGTGCTTTACATTTTAATTCATTGTATTTGTCTTGTCTTTGTTCCTCTGAAGCTTTGATATTATTTGATGTCATTCTCATAACTTCTCAAATAAT
>JAXRKP010000010.1:423439-428439 GCA_037039925.1 Doris montereyensis
CGTTTCGGCAGTGATCCAGGCTTTTTAGTTGGTGTGTCGTTGATCGGCAGTGATCCAGGCTTTTTAGTTTTGTGTCGTGAGTAATCGGCAGTGATCCAGGCTTGATTAGTAGGTTTGTCGTGAGTGATCGGCAGTGATCCAGGCTTTTTAGTTGGTGTGTCGTGAGTGATCGGCTTGATTAGTGATCCAGGCTTTTTAGTTGGTGTGTCGTGAGTGAAGTGATCCAGGCTTTTTAGTTTGTTCGTTGATCAGTGATCCAGGCTTGATTTTCGTGAGTAATCGGCAGTGATCCAGGCTTGATTTTGGTGTGTCGTGAGTAATCGGATGATACAGACTTGATTAGTTGGTGTGTCGTGAGTAATTCAGTTACAGACTTGATTAGTTGTGTGTCGTGAGTAATCGGCAGTGATACAGATTTGATTTTTGGTGTCGATAATCGGCAGTGATCCAGGCTTGATTAGTTTTGTCGTGAGTAATCGGCAGTGATACAGGCTTGATTAGTTGGTGTATCGTGAGTAATCGGCAGTGATACAGACTTGATTAGTTTGTCGTGAGTGATCGACATGATATAGACTTGATTAGTTGTTGCGTCGTGGACAGTAATACAGACTTGAAATGTCGTGAGTAATCGACAGTGATCCAGGCTTTTTAAGTAATCGGCAGTGATCCAGGCTTTTCAGTTTTGTGTGAGTAATCGGCAGTGATACAGATTTTAGTTGGTGTGTTGAGTAATCGGCAGTGATACAGGCTTTTTAGTTTGGACGTGAGTAATGTGATACAGACTTGATTAGTTGGTGTGTCTGAGTAATAGTAATACAATGATTAGTTGGTGTGTCGTGAGTGATCGGCAGTGATCCAGGCTTGATTAGTTGGTGTGTCGTGAGTAATCGGCAGTGATCCAGACTTGATTAGTTGGTGTGTCGTGAGTAATCGGCAGTGATATAGACTTGATTAGTTGGTGTTCGTGAGTAATCTGCAGTGATCCAGGCTTGATTAGTTGGTGTGTCGTGAGTAATCTGCAGTGATCCAGGCCAGATTAGTTGGTGTGTCGTGAGTGATCAACAGTGATCCAGGCTTGATTAATTCGTGACCTCGGCAGTGATCAGGCTTTTTAGTTGATTGTTCGTGAGTGGTCCAGTGATACAGGCTTTTAGTTGGTGTGTCGTGAGTAATCGGAGTGATCCAGGCTTTTTAGTTGGTGTGTCGTGAGTAATCTCAGTGATCCAGGCTTGTTAATCGATCCAGCTTGGTGTGTCGTGAGGATGGAGATCCAGGCGATGTCGTGAGTGATCGGCAGTGATCCAGGCTTGATTAGTTTGTAACTGATCGGCAATCCAGGCTTGATTAGGGTTGTCCAGTGATCCGTGTACTGTTCTTGAAGATTCCAGCTCTGTTATTTTTGCTTTGGTGAGGGGGGTGTTAAACAATACATGCATATTCATGAACATGTCGAACAGGGGTCCATGTGTTTTAGCATCAGGCATTCATTTAGGTTTCTCCAATTAATGAAGGCGCTATTTTGATGATATCTTGAACGTATTTTTGAAGGAGTCGATTCCAAGATATTTTTTCAGAGTTAAGCACTCAAAGGATTGTCTGTGCAACATGTGGATGAATGAATCGGGGGCATTTTTGGGACATCGAATTCCACAAGCCATCTGGTTTTCTATTTATGTAACTCCCCCAGGACTGGGCTGTCGACACCTTTAATCATTCTGATGTTAATGTTATGCTATAGTAAAATGTCATCTGCAAAGAGGCGTAAGTTATTTGATGTTTTCTGTCAGGTCGTTGATGTAGATGAAAAATAAGGTTGGGCCAAGAACTGAACCTTGGGGGTCAGATGTTACAGTTACATGGGTCTGATTTATCATAATTTATGATGACCATTGAATACATCCAAGTAAGAAGTTCTCAGTCCATCTCAATGACCAGCCTCCAATTTCACAAGCTTTGGTCTTTTGGAGCAGGCGATGTGGAACTGTGTCCAATGTTTTAGAGGAACCCACGAGGGTTGCATCAATTTGACCTCCACTTTCATTTTGCTTGATTGTTAGGTCACCTGTGATTTCAGTTGACTTTACGGAACCCATTTTGTGTATCTCTTAGGATTTGTCTATTTGATCAAGGATGGTTCTAACGATGTATTCGAGCAATTGGCAGCGTATACATTGGTGTTAGTTTGTAACTTACTGTAATGGGTTTGTCCCATTTCTTGAAAGCATGCTCCCATATTTTTGGTTTCATTTCATTGTTAGAAGGTTTTGGTTAGAGCTGGGGCTATTTCTTTTGTCAATATTTGGAGTCGATGGTCTATTTCAGCCGCCTGTCTGGGTTTGATTGGCATTCTATTCCAACATTGGCACCATGCTGGGACTGGATTCTCAATTTAATTGGATGGGTCTATTTCATTGCATGGGTGTATTTCATTGCATGGATCTATTTCATTGGATGGGTCTATTTCATTATTGATGGGTCTATTTCATTGGATGGGTCTATTTCATTGGATGGGTCTATTTCATTGGACTGGTCTATTTCATTGGACTGGGTCTATTTCATTGGATTGGTTTATTTCATTGGATTGGTCTATTTCATTGGATGGGTCTATTTCATTCGATGGGTCTATTTCATTGCATGGGTCTATTTCAATGCATGGGTCTATTTCATTGGATTGGTCTATTTCATTGCATGGGTCTATTTCATTGGATGGGTCTATTTTCTTGCATGGGTCTATTTCATTGCATAGGTCTATTTCATTGTATGGGTCTATTTCATTAGATGGGTCTATTTTATTGGATGGATCTATTTCATTGGGTGGGTCTATTTCATTGGATCGGTATATTTCATTGGATTGGTCTATTGCATTGGATGGATCTATTTCATTGCATGGGTCTATTTCATTGGACTGTCTATTTCATTGGATTGGTTTATTTCATTGGATTGGTCTATTTCATTGGATTGGTCTATTTCATTGGATGGGTCTATTTCATTATTTCAATGCATGGGTCTATTTCATTAGATTGGTCTATTTCATTGCATGGGTCTATTTCATTGTATGGGTCTATTTCATTATGGGATGGGTCTATTTTATTGGATGGGTCTATTTCATTGGATGGGTCTATTTCAATGCATGGGTCTATTTCATTGGATTGGTCTATTTCATTGCATCGGTCTATTTCATTGCATGGGTGTATTTCATTCGATGGGTCTATTTCATTGGATGGGTCTATTTCATTATGGGTCTATTTCATGGGTCTATTTCATTCGATGGGTCTATTTCATTGGATTGTCTATTTCATTGCATCGGTCTATTTCATTGTGGGTGTATTTCATTCGATGGGTCTATTTCATTGCATGGGTTTATTTCATTGCATGGGTCTATTTCATTAGGTGGGTCTATTTCATTGCATGGGTGTATTTCATTGATGGGTCTATTTCATTGGATGGGTTTATTTCATTGCATGGGTCTATTTCATTGCATGGGTCTATTTCATTGCATGGGTTTATTTCATTGCATGGGTCTATTTCATTGGATGGGTCTATTTCATTAGATGCGTCTATTCCATTGGATGGGTCTATTGCATTGGGTGGGTCTATTTCATTTGGGTCTATTTCATTGGATGGGTCTATTTCATTAGATGGGTCTATTCCATTGGATGGGTCATTGGGTGGGTCTATTATTTATTTCATGGGTCTATTTTTTCTATTCCATTGGAAGTGCACACAGAGCAGAATAGAATATTTTGGGGTCTATTTGATGGGTCTTTTCTTTATTAGTGAGCAGAATAAAATAGGGTCTGTCTTTATTAGTGGCGTAAAATGGTCTGCTCTTTTGTGAGTCGGGCAACACCCGCTTCGTTATATTTCTTTAAAAGAAAAAGAAACTCCTTAGGCGTTTGCGGGAGTCCTTTGTGATCAGTTGCTTAACGTGTCTTTCGCATGCCTTTCTATTTTGACGTGTCTTTTGAAATGCCTTTCTATTTTGACGTGTCTTTTGAAATGCCTTTCTATTTTGACGTGTCTTTTGAAATGCCTTTCTATTTTGACGTGTCTTTTGAAATGCCTTTCTATTTTGACGTGTCTTTGAAATGCCTTTCTATTTTGACGTGTCTTTTGAAATGCCTTTCTATTTTGACGTGTCTTTTGAAATGCCTTTCTATTTTGATGTCTTTGAAATGCCTTTTTATTTTGACGTGTCTTTTGGTATGCCTTTTTATTTGTGTATGTCTTTGGCATGCCTTTTTATTTGTGTATGTCTTTTTTGGTATGCCTTTTTATTTTGTGTATGTCTTTGGCATGCCTTTTTTATTTGTGTATGTCTTTTGGTATGCCTTTTTATTTGTGTATGTCTTTTGGTATGCTTTTTTATTTGTGTATGTCTTTGCATGCCTTTTTATTTGTGTATGTCTTTTGGTATGCCTTTTTTATTGGTGTATGTCTTTGGCATGCCTTTTTATTTGTGTATGTCTTTTGGCATGCCTTTTTATTTGTGTATGTCTTTGGTATGTCTTTTATTTGTGTATGTCTTTGGTATGCCTTTTATTTGTGTATGTCTTTGGTATGCCTTTTATTTGTGTATGTCTTTGGCATGCCTTTTATTTGTGTATGTCTTTGGCATGCCTTTTTATTTGTGTATGTCTTTGGCATGTCTTTTTATTTGTGTATGTCTTTTGGCATGCCTTTTTATTTGTGTATGTCTTTGGCATGCCTTTTTATTTGTGTATGTCTTTTTATTTTTGGCATGCCTTTTTATTTGTGTATGTCTTTGGCATGTCTTTTATTTGTGTATGTCTTTGGTATGCCTTTTATTTGTGTATGTCTTTGGCATGTCTTTTATTTGTGTATGTCTTTGGTATGTCTTTTATTTGTGTATGTCTTTGGTATGCCTTTTTATTTGTGTATGTCTTTGGCATGCCTTTTTATTTGTGTATGTCTTTGGCATGTCTTTTATTTGTGTATGTCTTTGGCATGCCTTTGTATTTGTGTATGTCTTTGGCATG
>JAXRKP010000010.1:440939-448439 GCA_037039925.1 Doris montereyensis
TTCTCACTGAAAACAATGTGTAAAGTTTCATAGGCCTATTGATTTTCATCGATTTTTGAAAGGTTGAAATTATGTCGTACAAAGCAACTAAGTATGTGAGAAAAGATCTCGGGAAAAAAACGCAGAGGAAGAGAATGAACGACATTCATAAAAAACCCAATACCTGGCCACCATGGGGATCGAACCCGCAAGGAAGTCAGATTCTACCCAATTTTGGATCTTTGAGCCTCTCAAGGTCAACGTGAATGTGGGGACTCTTTGAACAACGCCTAGCATTCAGTTTCAGTTTAAAAGTCGCCAGCACAAGAACTTGATCTAGGCTATAAGTAGGAACAATATAAAACAATAAATTCATCGGATCCTCGACTCAGAGAGAAGAATGGAGATCCATGATGGCCAATGCCTACCACAGACTCGGCACATGAAGAAGACCTATGAAAAAGGAAACACTATGGTCTTTATATTTTCATGAACCGGAAACAAACTGATAAAGACACATTCGATTAAAAAACGCAATACAGAACCGAAGCGCTTAAAATCTAAAAATAGATCTAACTCTAGCGTATCATCGTGCCCGAGTGGGTTAAGGTTAAGATTACAAACTTGCCACTAATTTGTGTTTGGAAGTCAGATTCTACCCAATTTTGGATCTTTGAGCCTCTCAAGGTCAACGTGAATGTGGGGACTCTTTGGACAACGCCTAGCATTCAGTTTCAGTTTAAAAGTCGCCAGCACAAGAACTTGATCACTCACTGCCAATGTCGGCACCGGGGAACGTTCTCGTAATCGCCTTGTTGATGCTAGATTTGAAGCATTGTGGTGCGAGTATAAAGTTTATCTAATTATGGACCTTCCCGTTAAAGCCGGCCACTCACAACACAGACTTGCCTTGAGGTTTGGCCTTGAGGCATATACCTTGAGGCGCGTCATGGCGCCCTGAGGCTAACCTGACACAGCCTCAAGGTAAGCGAATCAACGTGTGCACACACACGACACAGGAAGACAATGAAAATGGCGTTACTAGTACTAGCCAAGTAGACATAGCTGTGGCAAGTTCAGGATTTTGTTGATGAAAAAACATAAAGAAAAGAAAGAAGCCAGGAAGATTATGGTGTTAACCATGGCTCTAACGTAGAAATAGACATTGTCATAATAATCATATCAATTTGCTTAAATTTTTGGTGGATTGTTCATTAGTTTATCGGACTTCTTTGAATGGATACACTTTATAATTATTATTATTACTATTATTACTATTATTATCTTCTTCTTCTTCTTCTTCTTCTTCTTCTTCTTTTTCTTCTCTTCTTCTTCTTCTTCTTCTTCTTCTTCTTCTTCTTCTTCTTCTTCTTCTTCTTCTTCTTCTTCTTCTGTCTTCTTCTTCTTCTTCTTCTTCTTCTTCTTCTTCTTCTTCTTCTTCTTCTTCTTCTTCTTCTTCTTCTTCTTCTTCTTCTTCTTCTTCTCTTCTTCTTCTTGCGGTGGAGTGTGTATTATTGTTGAGCGGCAGTATGGGGCTGGTGGGGGTGAGGGTTTCTCTTTCTCATTTAATCATTCTTTTACTATCTTGTTACTTTTGTTGTTGTTTTTGTTGCTGATGTAGAGTGACATCTCTTGTTGTCATATTATACTAGAGCGGACAGATAAGTTATTCTCATTCCTCAACAACCAAAAAGTAGCAAAAAGGAATGATTTGTGTTATTATATTATATCAACTCAAAGATTAGTCAATGCTCTTTACAGTCACCTTTAGCTATCCCATTTCCTTTCGACGCATGCTCAAAGAAAAGACCATAAAATAAGTAATAATCGCGTCAATGTTAACAGGAACAGTCATGTTTACGATATCTTTGGGACTGCGTGGGCCATATTGGCTATACAGTCATAATTCCTGGCGAAAGGCAATGCCATTGACTTTTATCATTACATTGAAATACTCAAGAAGCTTTTGTACATTGGTGCACCTGTGTCGAAAAACATGGGGATTGTTTTGAAAATAAAGTTGTTTTAATCTTGGAACCAAAACATCGCAAACAGGGTTTGATGTACGACACAACTTGTTCTATTCATTGTTTTTTTTTTTTTTAATATTGACGACTGTGTGTGTTATTTTTTCAGCCACTCCAAGTGACGTATATCATCCTGTTTTGTGGAAAGGGGTCTCAGTAGTCTAGAGGCAAGATGTCGGCCTCTCAATTAGTAAAAGTAGTAGTTCGAGTCCTGCCAACGGTTGAAACATTTTCTCAATTTTTGTTTCGAGCAAAATTCCCCCCCCCCCCGCCACCATCTGGTCCGGGTAAATGGATCGACACCTAGTCCTAGTGGAGGCGGACTATAAAAAGGAGGTCCCGTGTGCAGAAATCAACAATCTATGCATGTTAAAGATCCCTTGACTGTTTTTAGTGCAGTCTGGGCAAAATTAAAAATCTTCTGTTGATGTTTGTTGGCTTATTTTATTAAAAAGATATTTTTTTAAAACTATCTGTACATAGTTGTGGACTATAACCTACAATTCTAGACTGTGCGCCACATGGCGGCAGTCAAGATAGCGGATTTGTATCGTGGTTACCGAAATACAGTAGTCTCCGGCTAAACACATTTTGTGTTTCAGTTTCCCTAGTTTTTAAAGTTTTTTTTATTGCTCAGATTGGTAGGCATATACCAAATGTCAGCAGATGAACGGCTATTAGACCTTTGCAGATTTGTTATCTAGTCAAATTTCAATCAAACTATATTATATATCTGTGTTTTTTTGTCACTCTGCCTATCTATCTACCTATAGCTTCCTCCTTCTCTCTATTTCTCTCCCCTCCCTCTCTCTCTCTCTCTCTCTCTCTCTCTCTCTCTCTCTCTCTCTCTCTCTCTCTCTCTCTCTCTCTCTCTCTCTCTCTCTCTCTCTCTCTTTCTCTCTCTCTCTCTCTGTCTCTGTCTCTCTCTCTCTGTCTCTCTCTCTCTCTCTCTCTCTCTCTCTCTCTCTCTCTCTCTCTCTCTCTCTCTCTCTCTCTCTCTCTCTCTCTCTCTCTCTTTCTCTCTCTCTCTCTCTCTCTCTCTCTCTCTCTCCTCTTTGGTTATTTTTGGTTATTGTTTTTTTTGGGGGGAGGATTGTTGTTTTTTGTTTGTTTGGTTGTTTGTTGGTTGTTTGTTGTTGTTGTTGTTGTTTGTTTTTGGTGGGGGGTTTTTTCTCTCTTCTTAGTGGGACATATAGTTCAGTTCGGTTCTGTACTGAAATAACGCTTTCTGTGCACTGTGTCTCGGTATTTTAGAGTGCCGGTATCAAGCGTCATCTACATATTGTACGTTCCGGAAGCCGGGCTGGCACCTTACCTCACGACAGTTTAGAGTGCTCGTGCTTTCAAAATGGCGCATATGTTGTGTTTTCATATATTGTCACAAAATTGTATTTGGTTTCAATATATCCCATAGTTTGTTTGTTTTTTTGTTTTTTGTTGTTTTTTTTTGTTTTTTGTTTTTTTTTTTTTTTTTTTTGCAATAGAAATCTAGACATTAAAAGATAATCATACGTAATCCTAATAGTTCTTATTAAATTTTCCTCACCTCTCCCCCCCCCTCCCCCCCAACACATGCAGCATAATTTAATTAATGAAACAACTGTTCGCTAACGCTACCACTACTATCATTTTACTATATGCACCACCTTTACTTTACTAGTATTACTATCGTCTTCTATCACCCCAACCACTGCCCTAATATTTGTTCTTCTTTTCTTTTTTTCTTTTTTTTCCTTTTTCTTTTTTTCTCTTAAAAAAATAAATATTATGAGATGATTATAATCATAGTCTTACTTGTAGTAGAAATTTTGACTGTTGAATGAACTTAGGATAGTGATGAAATATAGTAATGTTAATTATGGGTTACCCTCTGCAGTCTGTTGCGCTTCCATCCATCATTATTTTTCTTGTTTTATTTTTTTCTCTCCTTGTTTTATTGAATTAATTATTTAAAAACACAAACTCACTATAAACATGAAATCAAAAACAAGAAAACATTAAAAGGTTATAAAGACAAAATAAAATAAAATAAAGTGAAATATCCGAGACAAAATTAATATCCGAATAACAACCATCCCTCCATCCCCCAATCCATTTTTAAACGAAAAATGAAAAACAGAAAGAAAAAAATAGCTGACAAAAATATTAGGTCAGATATCAATGTTTCTTAATTTTGCGTTGAAATTGAATATTTCAATCAGATTTCCCCCTCCTCCATATTTGTACTTTGACACTGTCATTTTAGCTACCGATAATATTCTATTTATCTCCTGAATTTCAGTTTTAGCAAAGTCCACTTGCAAATGTTAATCCAAGTAATATGCCCCTCCTTTCTATAACAATTCGTTTACCTAATTTCATAGAAAGTCTATCTTCAATGGTCTTCCATAGATTTATTGTTTTCGAGCAGTCTACAAAGAAATGTTTTATATAATCCATTTCTGAGCAATGCGAAAAATGTTGGGAGTCGCGAATTTCCATTTTGTGTTGTAAAATATTTGTTGAATAAATATTGTTCAGTATTTTCCACTGCAATGCTCTCAATATTATTTCTTTTATCTCAACTCCAATGTTTATTTGTGATATGAACGTCAAACCTTCGGAGCCACAAATTTTATGTGTGTGATCTTTCAGTTCCTTTAATCAGTTTTAGGAATCCCTTTCTTCCAATTTCTCCAACTGGTTCACCTCTAAAAAGGATTTACGTAGGGCTTATCGTCACAGCTTCGTGTCCAAGTCTATCTTTTGGTAGCGAACTGTATATTAGCCAATAATCTAATATTCCCCGTGGATAATTACCGTATTTTTGAGTGAACTGTTCAAAATTTATTATTGCTCCGCCATTGCAAATATCATTGATATATTTCAACCCTTTAACTATAAGATATTGCACATGCAAAACCTACATTATTATTATTAAATAAAGGTTGGAGGAAAATATTAGCTTCTCTATTCTTTATATCTTTTGGCGAAATTATGTTTTGTCCATGTCTTGAATACCCGAAGCCAAAATTCATTGCGAATAAGGGACATACCTTGAAATTGTTTTCAGAGAAACATTTGCTTCTCCCTGTTAGTCCGCCAACGGGTAATAAAACTTTTTCAATTAAATTTTTAAAGCAGCTTCCTCTGATTCAATGAATTTCTCGGCCCAATCTAATAATAGGTATGCGTCTTATATTTCTACCATATTTGGCATGTTAAGTCCTCCCATTTCAACAGGACTGAACGTAACGTCTGTTTATATTTTCGATTGCTCTTCTGTTTGTATATCTCTTTTGCCATAAAACTTGAAAAAGATTCCATTTATGTCTGATAAAATTTCATCGGGAATACCAATACTTCTCATCACATAGGTTAACTGATTGAGAGTGAACGTTTTAATATCTGAATTTTTACCCATTATTGACAGATTTCTTTTTTTGCCCACTGCGTCACATCACATCATCGAAAGCGTGTGAAAGCTGCGAGTTCCCCAGGGACCCCTTATATATATTTAATTGTGTTAATTTCTTTTATCCCAATTTTTTGCAATGCTTATTGCGGTTCATTGTTTCTAAAGAATATACCTAGTATTTTTTATTTCATTTGTTGTGTTTATTCTATGCATTATGCAAGGAAATGGATTAGTAAAATTTAATGGCATAGCTAACGATTTTTCTTTATTTAGTTTCAGTCCAGACAGTCTTGACAATATTTTAAATTGATCTAATGAACTTTTGAGATCATCAATGCCTTTGGCAAATAGCGACATATCATCCGCATATTGTTTTATTTTTATTGGTTCTATTCCCTCGACAGGACTTATACCTTTTATGTTTTTGTTTTGTCTAATGCTTATGGCGAGTATCTACAGCCACAGCAAACAAGGGTGGAGATATTGCTCTCACACCTCTTTCTACATTAAATTCGTCTGAGATAAAACCTGCATTTTTAACAAAAGTTGTTCTTCAATGAAACAAAACCTTCATCCATTTCATAAAATCATCTCCAAATCCAAATGTTTTAATTGATTCCAAAAGAAAAGGAATTGATATAGTGTCAAAAGCTTTCTAAAATCCAGAGACACAAGTATATCTTGATTTTCTGTGGTATTCTTTGTTTCCAAGATGTCGTCAATGTCCCGAATCATATCAGTGATATTTCTGCCTGGTATGAAAGCTTTCTGGTCTATGTGCACGATTTTGTTTACTACGGACGCCATTTTTTTGGTCAACACTTTGGCGATTATCTTATAATCGGTGTTTGGAAAGCGTGATCGGCCTTCAGATATTGAGCTCTGTCCTATCTTTTCCTTTATGTAGTAAGCTTATGATTCCTGTTTTTGAGATCGTGATAGCTTCTCTAGTTACTAGCATTGTTTGGTTTTCTTTGCATTTACTCTCATTCCTCTTTTATTTAGTTCATTGTTCATAATGTTGATATTCGACTGAAGGTCACTTTTTGATTTTCCAAACAGAACTAAATCATCGGCAAATGAAAGCATTGATACATTTATAGGTTTGAGTTTCCACATACCTACATTCATTTTCTTCATTTTTGAGGATGCTTTTGCGACTGAATCCATAAATGTGATAAATAAAAGAGAACTTAGGATCTCAACTTACTCCTATATCTACATCAAATTATGCAGATATTTTCCCAGCTACTCTCACTGCACATGTTGGTGTATTGTAGAAAACTTTTAATGGCTTCTTTTAAATGTTGCTCTACATTGTGTTCTTTTAAGGAATGCCATAGTTCGTCCCTCCTCACAGTGTCAAATGCCTTTTCTAAGTCTATAAAACACAGGTGTAAGTCAATGTTTCTCTCAAGGAATTTTTTTAATTATTTGTCTAATTGTAAATATGTGGTCTTGTACACTTCTTCCTGATCTAAATCCACTCTGATGCTCTTCAATCTGATCCTCTACTCTTTTCCTTAGTCTCATTTCCAGTAAACTGGCATATACTTTTCCTGGAACGCTAAGTAGTGATATCCCTCTATAGTTTGAAATTCCATAGTTGATCCTTTCTTATGTATTGGTACTACCATTCCCTTTTTTTCAGTCGTCTGGCACCTGTTTGGACTTCCATGCTTGTTGGCATATTGCATGTAGTAGTTTGTCTGCCTCTCTCCCTTGGTTTTTAATCATTTCTGGATGAACTTGATCTGCTCCTAGGGCTTTTCCTAATTTCACTTTTTATAGCTGTTTGGATTTCTTCCATTGATATATCTACATCTTCAGTTGTCTTCTCTGGATGACTTGTTGTTACTAATTAATCTTTACTCCTTGGATACGTTCTGGAGGATTATGTAAGTGGTGAAAATGCTTTCTCCATGTTTCCAATGATTTCGCTGTCATTTTCATTATTTCTCCTTTGGCATTCTTGATTTGTCGAACTGTGCATGTGTTGGTTCTTTTCATGTCTTCATTGCCCCCCCCCCCACCTCAAAACAGCTTTTGAACCTTGATATTTGTTGAAGTCTTTGTCCAAACTCTTCCCATTGTTCC
>JAXRKP010000010.1:453439-460939 GCA_037039925.1 Doris montereyensis
ATTTGATGAAATGGACAGTAGACTAATAATGATAGTAGCAATAACAACAATAATAACAGCAACATTAAGAATATTATATAATATTAGTCACGATCATAGTAATATTGTAGTAAGAAATAATAATAATTTCTTCCGAAAAACGAATTATTTTTACAACATTTCATTCATGTGTTTCCAATGCTCATCTTATCAAAGTAAAAACCCAACATTTCTACAACACACGTCTAGATAGTCTAATAATAATATGGAGACTTTCAATCATTCTACGTTAGCAAGAAATGTGTATGTACACGTGTGTGTTTAATGTGTGTGTGTGTGTGTGATAGACAGATGAAAAAAAGGAAAAAAGAAAGCATAATATGATGAGTCAGTATAAACGGTCAATAGAGAAACAAAGATTATTCCTATGTTTAATTAGAACAAAATAACCGAAGTAAGAAACAAGAATAAAGGAAGAACTGACATGATTGTCAAAAGAAATAATGACACATAACATACTTTAAACTATCTGAACTATACCAAAATATTACCGAAAGTTTAAAAACAAACAAACAACATTTTCCCTCTGCCTGGAATCGCTTTTATCTATTAAAAATATATTATAATATATATTACATGTATTATATATATATATATATATATAATAAGGAATCAGGGCTGGTGATCATGATAACATTGTACGGTACAAGTTCAGTTGAGAGAAATAAAAAACGTTCTTTTTAGTTTCACTTTATCTTGATGAGGATGAAAGCTTGGCTGTTGCCCTCTTTGTTTTTTTTTTAATTTCTATGCTGATTTTTTCACAGTTATTGATGCAGAACTTCTTAAAGAAAATGTTGGCCATTAGAGTAGTTTTTCCAAAAAAGATATCAAGCATGCATGTGGCAAGAAAAAACTCCAAGATAGCAACATACCTGGTCCTACATAATTTACCAGGAGCTTGTGTAAAAAAAAAAATGAATGCATGAAGGATAAATCCATATAATTCCACACACATGGATATTTAAGTTTTTGTGAACCACATCTCTAGGAATTGTCTGATGAGTTCCACAACACGAGAAGTCTTTGATGCTCACTTTAGTTGGTGGCTCAATTGGAATCTCATGAGTTCCACAACACGAAGTCTTTGATACTCACTTTAGTTGGTGGCTCAATTGGAATCTCATGAGTTCCACAAACACGAAGTCTCTTTGATATTCACTTTAGTTGGTGGCTTAATTGGAATCTCATGAGTTCCACATTTTCTTGTTCTTACATGTGGTGGAAAATGCAAAGAACACACAATCATGTTCTCGGTGATCTCTGAGAAATCTAATTTGTTTGGTAAAGTTTTTTACTTTTAACCCACTTCAACCTCTTGACCGTGTGTTTGGGAAACCTAAGGAATGATTTCTTTACTCCACTTTTATCACTATCATAGCCACTCTTGCGGCCATACACACTGCACTTCCTACCCATTTTGCATGTTCAATAAAAAAAATAATCACAATAATAATATGATAGATCTAGATCTAGATATCTAGATCTAATCTAGATTGAATTCAAATTTTACAATCCTGGTCATAATCACAAATACATGATAGATCTAATAATAACACTCCAATGAGTAACTGATGATAATCACAAATCACAAATGATAATAATAACAATCCAATGAGTAACTGTGATGATAATGATAATAATAATAACAATCCAATATGAGTGAATGAGTAATTGATATTAATAATCAATTTGAAAACAACCACGCTCAACTCGATTTGAAAATTGACGCCGTGCTAATTACACACTACACACTGACCGCGTAGAGACAAAGACAAGCGATGAGATATGAGCGAGGTGGCGTTGGGACCAACGGCCTCCGCGAAAGTTAGCCGGCCAGCCTCCGCTATTCCTTTACTGAGATTTCCTAGATTTCAACCCTTTAACTATAAGATATTGCAGTTTTGCACATGCAAAACCTTTCCAGCGTGAGTTACATTCTTATTATAAGATAAAGGTTGGAGGAAAATATTGACTTTTTTTCTTTTTATCTCTTGCCGAAATTATGTTTTGTCCCGCAGCCGAAATTCATTGCGAAAAAGGATATACGTTGAAATTGTTTCAGAGAAACATTTGCTTCAAAAGCTGTTAGTCCGCCAACGGGTAATAACACTTTTTCAATAATTTTTTTAAAGCAGCCTTCCTCTGATTCAATTAATTTCTCGGCCCAATCTAATAGGTAGGCCTACCCGGTATGCGTCTTGTATTTCTACAATATTTGGCATGTTAAGTCTTCCCATTTCAATAGGACTGAACATAATGCTTCTTTTTATTTTTTCGATTGCTCTACTGTTTGTATATCTCTTTTGCCATAAAATCTTGAAAAAAGATTCGATTTATGTCTGATAAAATGTCATAGGGAATACCAATACTTCTCATCACATAGGTTAACCAACTGAGAGCAAACGTTTTAAGTATCTGAATCTTTCCCATTATCGACATGTTTCTTTTTGCCCGCTGAGTCAATATGCATTTAATGGCGTTAATTCTTTTATCGCAATTTTTTTGCAATGTTTATTGTGTGTTCATTGTGTCTAAAGAATATACCTAGTATTTTTTATTTCATTTACAGTGATTTGAGAAACCAAGAGTTCTGATGTCTATATTTTCTATATTAGGCATCATGTTTTCATAGACAAATATGTAATCCATACGTCTAGCAATATAAGGGGGATTCTCTTGCCCATGTATATTGTTTATAACTGGGATAATTCGTTCTCCATACATCAATCAATCCTAAGTCAGTCGATATTGCCTCAAATGTCTTTACGTCTTCTTTTGAATGTTTTTGGCTTGCAATAATGTCAAATTCGTTAGTAAGGATACAGTTGAAATCTCCAGCTACTAATGTTTTTGCACCATCATTTACTCTGGCATGGCCAGTCATAGTTTCTTTCAGCTATTTTGAAAAGAAACCCCATCTTTCACATTGCATGGTGCATAAACGTTGTATATTAACATGTCCTCAACCTGAAGTTCACATTTAGATGCTATGTATCTTGAATTCTTTTGCACTACTAATATATTACTAACGTCTATATTTTTGTTAAACAAGGAAGTTATTAATTCTCTGCTATGTTCTGTTCCTGCTTGTAAATGTACAGTCCTTTCCCACTGGGCTTCTATAACACACAGTTCCTCTTCTTTTAGGTAGGTTTCTTGTAGCATTATGAATGTGTATTCTTTTGTCTTAAGAAGTTAAATAAGAGCATTTCTTCTCTTTTTATTATTAATTCTTAATCCACGCACGTTCCATGTCAGTACTGTAAATGAAGCCATGGCAAGACGTTCCATGTCAGTACTGTAAATGAAGATGGCAAGACGTTCCATGTCAGTACTGTAAATGAAGCCATGGCAAGACGTTCCATGTCAGTACTGTACATGAAGCCAATGACGTTCCAGTCCTGTAAATGACGCCATGGCAAGACGTTCCATGTCAGTACTGTAAATGAAGCCATGGCAAGACGTTCCATGTCAGTACTGTACATGAAGCCATGGCAAGACGTTCCATGTCAGTGAAGCCATGGCAAGACGTTCCATGTCAGTACTGTACAGCCATGGCAAGACGTTCCATGTCAGTACTGTAAATGCAGCCATGACGTTCCATGTCAGTACTGTAAATGAAGCCATGGCCAGTCCTATAGTTCATGTTCTTTTAAAAAATACTTTTTTCTTTTCAATTATGATATCGTTGTGTGTCCTTACGTCTCTTCAAGCCGTAACCTTTGTGCTAGTTAGTCAGGCCCATGGTTAGCTTGGCTAGACTGTGTCTCTTAACACTCAACGATCTTGCTCTTGTTATGAAAGATGTAAGTGAGTTCTGTGGGAGCCTTTATATGTCCCTTCCCCATGGGCTCTCTCCTGTATTCGTCTTTTTCTGTTGATGTAACTCCCTCGAGTTTGTCTTTTTTTTGTCTTTTTTGTTCGTCATTTTCCACGTTCACTATTGATGAGGTGTCAATCTGACTTGACTCCCCGCTGGAATTAATGCCAGGTGGTCTTTTTTCGGCAATATCTATCTCTGTATCATTTTGTTTGTGTTGAGCAGGACAGTCTTTTTTCACGTGCCCTGCCTTTTTGCATATGAGGCAGATTTCCTCGATGTTAAACATGCAATAGGAGACTTCCTTTTTATTTTACCGTCCATCTCCGACTGGACTGGGTGTCGATCCGCCTACCCTTACCACGGGGATGGGGTTTGCTTGAGGCAAAAAAAGATTGAACGAGAAAGTTTTTTTAATCCGTCTGTCAAGCACCCGCAATGTTTTGGTGGAGAGACCGACATTTTATCTCTGAACCATCGAGTCCCCATCACTCAGACTGTTCATTGATTCACACACAAACACACACAAACACATACAAACACAAACACACACTTGCACACACACACGCGCTTTCCTTTGAATTCCTTTGTTCTTCCCGTTTTTCTTCCTTTGTCCTTTACTTTACACACGTTTCTTTTTATGTTTCTCCTCTACTTGCCTTTTCCTTTTATTTGTAACTGCAGCTGTTCTCTTGTCTTGATTTCTCTCTCCTCTTTGCTCTCCTCCACTCGGAAGTTGGTGGTCCAGAGGTAAACTGTCTGCCTGTTAACCAAAATGTAGATCTAGTGGGTTTGTGCCCAACAGGTTGAAAAATATTCTCGAGTTGTTTTCTTCGAGTAACCCCACACCCAATCCCAGATCCAGATAGATAGATCGACACCTAGTCCCATTTTATACGGACGATAAAAAGGAGGTCTCGTGTATAGATCACAACACTGTGCACGTTAACGATCTCTTGGCTGCTTACAGGGCAGTCCATGGAACATTAAAAAAATCCTCCTATCGGGTACCAAAAAACCCGAGATTACCTTAGTTGTAGATAAAGACAAAATGTGAAGCAAGGGCATATCGAATGTGAAGGAAATGACATTGAATACTATTTAACCTCATACGAATAAAAACGAGACAAAGACGTGGAGTATACAGTAAAAAAAAACCCAACCCTGGCCACCATGAGGATCGAACACGCGATCAATGCGTCGGTACCCATCGTCTCGCCATCGCCATGAAAGGAAAGTGGATGTGTGTAGAATCAAATGAAATCACATAACAAGAAAATTTCGCTTTTCCTTCTGGTTTTACTGACGCCCTCTTATCTTGATTTCTGTCTCCTCCCTGCTTTTTGTTTTGATTTCTGTCTCCTCCCTGCTCTCTTTTTTTATATTTCTGTCTCCTCCCTGCTCTCAGTTTTGATTTCTGTCCTACTTTTTACCTGTATAAACAGTATCACACTGTTGACACACGCCCTTCCTTGATTTAAACCGGCTGATGTCACCTTATCGCTCACGTCTTTCTCCCACCACACAGTTCATACTTTCAGCTTTGTTGTTTGTTTGTTGTTGGGTTTTTTTCTTCATTTCAATTATACCGGTTATGACTCCCATAATAATATGGGTTTTTCTTCATTTCAATTATACTGGTTATGACTCACATAATAATAATATGGGTTTTTCTTCATTTCAATTATACCGGTTATGACTCACATCATAAAATATATGCTACTCGTTAAGTCCCTGCAGACGACGGTCCTCATATCGCTCTTCTTTAAATCACCCAAACTCTTGCCTGGCACTTGAAAACACACACACACACACACACACACACACACACACACTCACACGTACAAGCATGTACACACACATATACACATGTACATGCGTGTAGACATACACACTACATACACACACACACACACACACACGCACACACTCACACAGACATGCATACACGCATAGACGCATGCATGCATGACAAAGTAAATTTCCGGATATTATTTTACGTCATACGTGTGCTACACACAGCAAGACACACATAAAAATATAATGAAAAGAGAAATTATACTTCAAATAGCGAGGCAAGGGACATGTCGAAAGCAATGATGAAGCATGACATGCAATTGATATTGAAGTCGCACGGGGACTTTTAATGTTTTATTTCACTTGATTTGATTTACCCACACCCACAACTAGAGTGATCTCGAGGTTTTTGATATGATTTGTAATTTTGCTCGGACTGTTCTGTAAACAGCCAAGGGATCTTTAACGTGCACAGAGTGCAGTGGTCTGCATACGGGAACTCCTTTTTATCGTCTATCTCTGATGGGACTAGGTGTCGATTCACCTACCTACTATAAAAAAAACCTCGAGAAAATACTTCAATCGTTGACAGGGCTTTTGACTTTTGACCCCTTAACGCACAGGGACAAAGTCGAGATAGATAGATCTACAATGAAATAAACAGAAAGAAAAAAACAACCCAAGAGCAAACAAAACCTTGTGCTTCATTGGAATTTACACCCTCCACTATAATACCATGTGGTACCGGCGTAGGTGGTCGATTGGTTAGACTGCCGGACTGGGGATCATGAGGTCCCAGGTCCCAATTCTAACAAAACCAGGTCCGACGTTGTGTTCCTTGGGAAAGACTCTTAACACGCATTTTCCCCACTCAACCCTGGTGCAAATGGGTACAAGCACTAGCTTGGGAGTAAAAACGTTCCTCGGACTATCGTCCTGTCCAGGAGGTGATTATTATCACCTATTTCGCTTCACGCTATAGAAACCGGGATAAGCTTTGTCTCAATGGGCCATAATGGGCGCCGGACAAAATAACCTCCGAGTCGACACCCATCGCCTGGCCATGAAAAGAGAGCGCACTATGGGCTTTGGTAACTACGCCTCTAAAAAGGCATTGCAATAAATGAAAACAAGATCCTTCATACATATCAAATGGGAACTTGGTATTCCAGAGGCGAGGTGTCGGCCTTTCATCCAAAAGGCCATGGGTTCAAGCCCCGCCAGGTTGAAAATTCTTCTCGAGTTTTGTTCGAGTAAAGCCCCCCCACCTGCCCCCCCAGTCCAGGTAGGTGGATCGACACATAGTCATATCGGAGATAGACAATAAAAAAGCACGTTAAAGATTACACCTCGGCTGTATATAGTAGTGCAGTCTTGGTAAAATTAGAAAAGTCTACCTAAATTCTACGATATCACTTGAGTCGTGGATGTGGGTAAAATCAAAGCAGATCAAAGCATATCCAATCGGGACTAGCCTTGAGTGATAGTTGATGCCGCTGATGTCCTATAAATCAATAGCTACAACTTTCTAGCTTTAAACCATATTATTATTATTATTATTATTATTATTATTATTATTATTATTATTATTATTATTATTATTATTATTATTATTATTATTATTATTATTATTATTATTATTTTAATACAATTATATTATAAGTGTGAAAACCAATCGTGGTGTCTGACTTAGAACTGGTATAACACATACATATTATTAAATACTTGATACCCTATTGCCTGTTATTATTCCAACTTCACTCCATGAACAATTAGTGGGCGATGCTGGTAGGTTCTACTTCGTTCCTTTCACTATTTCACCTACGTGTCATCTTGCTGTT
>JAXRKP010000010.1:463439-473439 GCA_037039925.1 Doris montereyensis
ATATCATTCATATCCACAATCATTTCATTTACATTCTACAAGTACATGCTTACCGATTACATATCATTCATATCCACAATCATTTCATTTACAGCCTACAAGTACACGCTCACCGTCTACACATCATTTATATCCACAATCATTTCATTTACATTCTACAAGTACACGCTCACCGTCTACACATCATTTATATCCACAATCATTTCATTTACATTCTACAAGTACACGCTCATCGTCTACACATCATTTATATCCACAATCATTTCATTTACAGCCTACAAGTACATGCTCACCATCTACACATCATTTATCCACAATCATTTCATTTACATTCTACATGTACACGCTCACCGTCTACACATCATTTATATCCACAAGCATTTCATTTACAGTCCACAAGTATACGCTCACCATCTACACATCATTTATCCACAATCATTTCATTTACATTCTACATGTACACGCTTATCGTCTACACATCATTTATATCCACAATCATTTCATTTACACTCTACAAGTACACGCTCACCGTCTACATATCATTTATATCCACAAGCATTTCATTTACAGCCTACAAGTACACGCTCACCGTCTACACATTATTTGTCCACATGCATTTCATTTACAGTCCTTCTCAACTACCCTGAGGAGATTACAGCACGTCAGCCTTTAGACGCTTTGTACAATCTCTGACATATTCTTTTCCTACCTGTACTGGTACTCATTCACACTTGAATCAAATGAGTAAGGGAGAGTGAATCGTTTCCTAATAGGGGACACAGTAGTCTAAAAACAAGGTGTCGGCCTGTCGACCCAAAGGTTAAAAACATTTTCTTGATTTTTTTTCGAGTAGAATCCAGGTTACAAAATTACACATCCTGCCAAAATCCATGAGATCACCGTAGTTGTGGGTTTTTCAAATCCAAATGATTTTTTTTAAAACTTTCCTAAGAGTACAGTGTTATAGAAAAAAACTCAACCCATCTGTCGAGCCATGGTTTTGAACCCGTGTTGTACTGATTTACAAACTCACAACTATACATTTTCGCCATAACACCTCTTTAATTCCTATTTTCTCAAATGCTTATGGGACAGTTTGTTTGTTTTTTAAACGGGACCCAGCCCCCGCCCCTCCCACAAAATCAAAACAAAACAACAAAAAGAACAAAACAGGTTTGTCTGTCGATTTTTTTTCGACGAGTAGAATTGTGTGTAAACAGTGAACACATCCTTGACATCATAAATGAACAGTGAACACACCTTGACATTATTGTGAACAGTAAAACATCATATTGTGAACAAACACACCTTGACATCATATTGTGAACAGTGAACACACCTTGACATCATATTATAAACAGTGTTGGTCATATTTGAACAGTGAACACACCTTGACATCATATTTGAACAGTGAACACTTGATCATATTTTCAGTGCCTGACACTTATTGTGAACAGTGAACACACCTTGGCATCATATTGTGAACAGTGAACACACCTTGACATCATCCCACAAAACAAAACAAACAACAAAAAGAACAAAACACCTTGACACCATATTGTAAACAGTGAACACACCTTGACATCATATTGTGAACAGTGAACACACCTTGACATCATATTGTGAACAGTGAACACACCTTGACATCATATTGTGAACAGTGCACACACCTTGACATCATATTGTGAACAGTGAACACACCTTGACACCATAGTGAACACACCTTGACATCATATTGTGAACAGTGAAACACCTTGACATCATATTGTGAACACACACCTTGACACCATATTGTGAACAGTGAACACACCTTGACATCATATTGTGAACAGTGAACACACCTTGGCATCATATTGTGAACAGTGAACACACCTTGACATCATATTGTGAACAGTGCACACACCTTTACATCATATTGTGAACAGTGAACACCTTGACACCATATTGTGAACAGTGAACACACCTTGACACCATATTAGGAACAGTGAACACACCTTGACATCATATTGTGAACAGTGAACACACCTTGACACCATATTGTGAACAGTGAACACACCTTGAACATATTGGGAACAGAACACATACTTGACATCATATTGTAAACAGTGAACACACCTTGACATCATATTGTGAACAGTGCACGACACCTTGACATCATATTGTGAACAGTGCACACACCTTGACATCATATTGTGAACAACACACCTTGAACATCATATTGTGAAGTTAAGTGAACACACCATTTGACATCATATTGTGAACAGTGAACACACCGTTATGACATCATATTGTTTGAACAGTGCACACACCTTGACATCATATTGTGAACAGTGAACACACCTTGACATCATATTGTGAACAGTGCACACACACATCATATTGTGAACATTCTTGTTTGACATCATATTGTCAAACAGTGAAACACACCTTGACACCATATTGGACATCATATTGTGAACAGTGAACACACCTTGACACCATATTGTGAACAGAACACACCTTTCCACAGCATATTGTTGAACAGAACACACCTTGACATCATATTGTGAACAGTGAATACACCTTGACATCATATTTGTGACATCATATTGTGAACACACACCTTGACATCATATTTGTGAACAGTGAACACACCTTGACATCATATTGTGGCAGTGAACACACCTTGACATCATATTGTGACATCATATTGTGAACAGTGCACACACCTTGACATCATATTGTGAACAGTGCACACACATTGACATCATATTGTGAATGGTCGAGTTTGGTTCTTTGTGATACCCTGCAAGGTTTTTAAATCTTACTTTAAGGTGATCTCTTGGTTTTTGGTAGGATTTTTTATTATTATTTTGCCCCTGTAAACAACCAAGGGATCTTTAATGTGCACAGAATGTTGTGATCTGCACACGGGATCTCCTTTATATCGTCTGTCTCCGATGGGACTAGGTGTTGATCCACATACCTGGACCAAAGGGGGGAGATTTTGCTCGAAAAACCCTCGAGAAAAAAATCTTTCAACCGTCGGCGGGGCTCGAATCCATTACCTTTTGGATGAAAAGCCGACACCTTGCATCTGGACTACCGAGTCTCCTTACTATATGGTCTGCTTCACACTCATAATGGTTATCATTAATCGACCAAATCCTGAGCCTCCGCGAAGAGCGTGCTTTGGAACAGGAAGACCGATTTAGAAAAAAAGTTAATTAAAACAAAAACAACACCATTTGACTCGTTACCTGCAATGTAATCGGATGATTACAGATCGTTATGAAAATAATAAATCTTTGTTTAAATTCGCAGTGTCTTTTCCTCCACTCCTATCATTTGATATATGATTCAAGAGATATCAATATATAATATTACTAACGTTTATTGAAGACACAGCAACAACAGCAATAATATCAACAGCAAAAAAAGTTATTCGAAACATTCTTGTTTGTTTTCTTTAAGCAATCAATCCGCCATGGTGTCTTATCGATAAAATCAATGACAAAAATTTAGTGACATAAACCTTCTTATAAACACAATAAATGAAGAGAAACCTTACTTTTAGACAGCCTAGTTCCCCTCCCCCCACCTGCCGCACCCCTTATGAAGTACGATAATATATCAATATGACCATCTTAGCGGATTCTCCACAAGGCCGTAGAGCTTTTTGATTAGAGGTTTCGCTTAGCCACATCGCTGTTTTTTCTGATGTGTAGAGCGAACACTGCTGGAGGATAACATAATGTTCAGCGTTCTGGTGGGAAAGGGTTGGGGGTGCGGGTGGGGGTGGGGGCTCCACCTACTCAAAAGTACGTAGACTGGATCTAGTCCTAGGCGTAACAGATGTGCATATTGTGTCTTTACCTGGATCAAAAGACCGTAAATATATCTAGACCAGGGATTCCCAAAGGGGTCATTATCCTTTATTTCTCCTTCCGGGAACGGGGGATGGGTTACCGAAAGTCGCATGAAGGGTCCTACTGTATGACCTTTCGGGTCGCTAAATCGGGGCTAATATTTGTTAATCGAATTAATAAACATAGCTAAATAGCTTTCAGTTTACAGCTTTTGATGTTCTATGATTGATCAGTCTAAAATGTCGACTTCTTTCTATCTTTTCTCTAAAGGTAAAACAATTGATGTTTAGGCTCTGACTCTCACGCTGTGGGGAGCATTTGATGTTGATTGAGATAGCTGTAGTCGAATTACTGCATAGGAAACGCGCGCTAGAGAATAAAATGAATGATAAAAGATTCTCTACGCGATTGTACATGGATGTCTTTACAGTTAAAGATACAGTTTTCTTGCACTAAAAATGAAGTATGTAGGGTAGACATAAATGTATTTTAAATTTGAAATATTTGCTTATTTAGGGATTTGTTTGTATGACACTGGTATGTATGTATACTCTGATGATGACAAATGTGATAAGACACATCAGAGTAGTCTGTTATGCTAAGAGAAGAGATCACAGTCAAAAAATGTCTGACCTGTAACTTCTCTCTTTCATCGATTTTCATCTATCTCTTTCTCTTTCTCTGTCTGTCGTATTGAAAGTTGAACAGTCAAGAGAAAAAAGAGACTCCTCTCTCTCTCTCTCTCCGTCTCCTCTCTCTCAAAGGAGAAAAGAACTATTACGAATAAACTTCTCTTCTACTGATTAGTCACTGTACAAATTGACTCTAAAGTAATATTATATTTTTGTTTATATACACACTTACATGCTTGACCGTTCATAGATAGACATCTCGACACACCAATCATCATGTGTAATATTTGTGTTATATTCAACCATTTGATTATTTGTTTTAAAATGGGTATTGGGAAAATGTTGCATTTTTAGTTGTTGTTTTTATTGTTTGCGTATAAATGTTGCCATTCGGGATTTACTATAGAAAGTTGGCAAAGATAAACAATAAATTTTATTCCATTTTAACTTTTTAATAAAAAAAATAATGATCAGTAAAATAAACTTGTCGTTATTTTCGAAAAGTTTCCTTTTTAAAATTTAAATACCATCAAATGCCTTGTTATTATGAAAAGTCATTTGGTCTTAGGAAATTGTGACTTTTGTCATGTTGGTGTGATGTTATTTTGTAGTAGGTTACTGCATTATTATTTGCACCTAAAAATAGAAGAAAAATTAGCTTAGTTTAGGTTATCAGACATTTCGCAATCCTTTGTTGAGGGAATGCCGGAAATAACGTTTCAGGGATTGGACACACCTAATGTGTGGATGATAAATGTGAAGTAGAGCATAGAGAAATAGCACAGACAAGATTTCAGATGTGACACGTATGGTTTATTTTTACCGTCTCCGATGGCAACATGTTTTTCTTTTCTCAAGATCGTATTGAAACACACCGACCTTGGTCCACACAATTAAGTAAAAAGACGACCCTTTTCGATCACACCATCAAAGGAGAAAAGTGGAGAGCGAAATAAAGTTCTTGTCTGATTAGTCTGTCTGTCAAATTGTCTGTCTGGTAATATTATCTTTTGTCATTACTCTCTCTCACTTCATGCTTGACGTCTCTTTCTGTCAAAAAGACACACCAATCTCATAATCATGAATGTAACCATTTGTTTATCTCTTTCTCCTCTCGCTCTCCTGATGTTCTCCCCCTTTTTACGCTGTGCAGTTTCTCTCTACTCTCTCCTTCTCACTCTCCCTCTCCAAATTTTATCTCCTTCTCCCTTCCTCCCGGAACCTAATGTGACATAAATTACGGTCTGCTTTCTTCACTGAAATTTAAATACCATCAAATCCCGTGACGCCATTGGTCTTGCATTGAAGACTTTTGTCAAATTGGTGTGATGTTATTTGTGTTTAAGTCTGTGATGTGGCTGGTGATCACAGGCGAAATGCATTTGATTTGAGAGTACGCCAACCATGATGGATATTGCTACAGCTTTTGATGTTTTCGATCTGTGATCAGTTCATGATAGGTAGGCTTAGTTGAAACCATCCCAAAAGGTAGGTATAAATCAGTGGTCGCGGGTAGACCAATTATTAGCCCAAGGGTATTTACGGTGGTATATTACAATGCATTCTGTAGAGAATATAATGAATGATAAAATAGATTATGTATCCTTTTGTATTTGCCCTCGTATGTTTTTTCCTATGGGTATGTATGAATGTATGTATGTATGTATGTATGTTTGTATGTATCTATGTATGTATGTATGTATGTATGTATCATGTATGTATACTGAGAATGGTCAGTGACCAAGACATTAACAACAACAATCTTGTAGTTGTAGCACATTCTCTTAAGAGCCGAAGAGAGCAAGTCAACTTTTGATCTCTTTCTCTCTCTCTCTCTCTCTCTCTCTCTCTCTCTCTCTCTCTCTCTCTCTCTCTCTCTCTCTCTCTCTCTCTCTCTCTCTCTCTCTCTCTCTCTCTCTCTCTCTCTCTCTCGTTCTTCTCTCTGTCTTTCTCTCTCCCCCCCTCTCTCTCTCTCTCTCTCTTCTCTCTCTCTCTCTCTCTCTCTCTCTCTCTCTCATATCTATGCCCTCTGTCTGTGTGTCTGTCTGTCTGTCTCTCTCAGCTCTCTATCTCTCTCTCTTTTCTTTCTCTCTCCCCCTTCTCTCTCTGTGTATCTCTGTGTGTCTCTGTCTCTGCCTCTGTCTCTCTCTCTGATCTTCTCAAGATGTTCACGTCCGCTGTTAGCACAGCCTCTCTCTCTAACTTTATCCATACTGTCTTTCTATGTAGATCTATGAATTAAAACATAACGACGTTATTAGAAAGCACATTTGATGTCGGCAATCGGCTAGAATCTCGATTTGAATTTGAAGGAACATTTCAATCAGATTTCGCGTAGGCTAGAGAGATGACAACCAGTCGATCATGGCCAGTGGAAATGCTGATCGTGTACAAACTACTATAACTCGACCGCAGAGTGCTTGACATGATTTAGATCAAATGTTTTGTCTGCTTCCTTCATAACCAGCTTAGGTGGATAACGAACCATGCCTTGATCATTTTTTATTTGAAAACGTTTACTTTAGCAAAAAGATTGATGCCCACGCAAAATCTCAGAGTTATTGATATTTACGTACATATGCCATGTTTCACTTGCTAAGGGACATCGTTTTTGAAAGTATAGCCGAATATTTCAACGACGCTGAATTAATATATCACTAGTCTTAGCTGAGTACTATAACAATTTATCTTCATGAATTTGGCTCATTGTCTAGTTTTGGGCATTTAAACATTGTGTTTATATGAAACACCATTTGCAAATTCAACAATTGGTTTGATGTCAACTTGATAAATTTGAGTATAGCAAACATTGTAAAGATGAATTATGCACCTGTTGTATTTTTGTTAATAAATGACGAAAATAACAATTCCATTAAAGTTGTGTTGTATTGGTCTTTGGTGGAGCGGTCAGTTTTTGTGGTTTATTACTTTTTGACTGGGTCTTTTTGAAGCCGTATTATTATAATGTTATCTTTATTTTTTGCAACAAAAGCTATGTTTTTAACGCTTTTTTAACAGCAGGTGAAAGAGGAAGAGGAAGCAATTGCCACAGGATGGGGATATAATGAAAAGACATCACCTTTTGAGCCGTTTGAAACTTGGAATTCCCAAAGCAATCTGTGTCTGTTCATTGTTGTTAGCATGTGTCTCTAAATGACGTAATTGTGACTCTAGGCACACTATTGAAATGGCTCTCTCTTTATTAATTTGCCACTGAGGAAGCAAATTAATTGTTGCAATGCTCATGATCGCTGTTTGTCCAATAGAATGGCATGATAGCACGTTTATGGCAACGCTCATGATCGCTGTTTGTCCAGTAGAATGGCATGATAGCACGTTTATGGCAACGCTCATGATCGCTGTTTGTCCAATAGAATGGCATGATAGCACGTTTATGGCAACGCCATGATCGCTGTTTGTCCAATAGAATGGCATGATAGCACGTTTGTGGCAACGCTCATGATCGCTGTTTGTCCAATAGAATGGCATGATAGCACGTTTATGGCAACGCTCAATCGCTGTTTGTCCAATAGAATGGCATGATAGCACGTTTATGGCAACGCTATGATCGAATGGTCCAATAGAATGGCATGATAGCACGTTTATGGCAACGCTCATGATCGCTGTTTGTCCAGTAGAATGGCATGATAGCACGTTTATGGCAATGCTCATGATCGCTGTTTGTCCAGTAGAATGGCATGATAGCACGTTTATGGCAACGCTCATGATCGCTGTTTGTCCAATAGAATGGCATGATAGCACGTTTATTGGCAACGTTTCATGATCGCTGTTTGTCCAATAGAATGGCATGATAGCACGTTTATGGCAATGCTCACGTTGCGATCGCTGTTTGTCCAATAGAATGGCTGAATGATAGCACGTTTATGGCAACGCTTATGATCGCTGTTTGTCCATTGTTTAGAATGGCATGATAGCACGTTTATGGCAACGCTGCAATGATCGCTGGTTTGTCCAATAAATTTGAAATGGCATGATAGCACGTTTATGGCAACAATTCCGATCGCTGTTTGTCCAATAGAATGGCATGATAGCACGTTTATGGCAACGCTTATTGATCGCTGTTTGTCCAATAGAATGCATGATAGCACGTTTATGGCAACGTCACCTTTTGCGATCGCTGGAATTTGTCCAGTGTAGAATGGCATGATAGCACGTTTATGGTAATGCTCATGATCGCTGTTTGTCCAGTAGCATGGGCATGAGGAAGCACGTTTATGGCAACGCTCATGATCGCTGTTTGTCCAATAGAATGGCATGATAGCACGTTTATGGCAATGCTCATGATCGCTGTTTGTCCAATAGAATGGCATGATAGCACGTTTATGGCAATGCTCATGATCGCTGTTTGTCCAATAGAATGGCATGATAGCATCGTTTATGGCAACGCTCATGATCGCTGTTTGTCCAATAGAATGGCATGATAGCACGTTTATGGCAACGCTCATGATCGCTGTTTGTCCAGTAGAATGGCATGATAGCACGTTTATGGCAATGCTCATGATCGTTGCTTTTGTCCAGTAGAATGGCATGATAGCACGTTTATGGCAACGCTCATGATCGCTGTTTGTCCAATAGAATGGCATGATAGCACGTTTATGGCAATGCTCATGATCGCTGTTTGTCCAATAGAATGGCATGATAGCACGTTTATGGCAATGCTCATGATCGCTGTTTGTCCAATAGAATGGCATGATAGCACGTTTATGGCAATGCTCATGATCGCTGTTTGTCCAATAGAATGGCATGATAGCACGTTTATGGCAACGCTCATGATCGCTGTTTGTCCAATAGAATGGCATGATAGCACGTTTATGGCAACGCTCATGATCGCTGTTTGTCCAATAGAATGGCATGATAGCACGTTTATGGCAATGCTCATGATCGCTGTTTGTCCAATAGGCATGGCATGATAGCACGTTTATGGCAACGCTCATGATCGCTATTTGTCCAATAGAATGGCATGATAGCACGTTTATGGCAATTTCTCATGATCGCTGTTCCGATTTGTGATAGATAGAATGGCATGATATTGTCCAATTTGGTTTTTCGGTAAAATTCTCATGATCGCTGTTTGTCCAATAGAATGGCATGATAGCACGTCTTATGGCAACGCTCGAAAGGATCATGATACAGAGACAACATGGGAGTAAATAGAATGGCATGATAGTCGTTTATGGTTTTGGATTTTCCAACGTGGCTAAAATTATAGATATTTGTCCAATTAAGACTGATTTCTCCTCTTTTTCAACGAATATCCGATTTGCATCCTGACGGACAAGCATAAAAATCATTGTTCACTTTGGTTTCTTTTCGAATAAAATTCCCAGAACGTCATTTAGACAAAAAGTAAGATTTTTACCGGCCTATTTATGTCTTTGAAGACAAACAGAGCATAATATATATGTTCCTGATTACACACTGGAAGGTTGAGGAAACATAAATGAGCAGTTGCTGGTTTGGATACAAATTTCTTAATTTGAAAAACTTCAGACAAAATTT
>JAXRKP010000010.1:478439-490939 GCA_037039925.1 Doris montereyensis
CAAAGAAGAAGAAAAACAAAACAAAAAAAAAACACACCGCCTTCCCTCCCCCTCCACCCCGCTTAAATAACCCCCCCAAAAAAAACCCAGACAAACCCAACAACTTAACAACAATCGAAGAAAAGCGTATTTTTGCTTTTTTCAGTAAACATTTGCCATTATGTAAATGTTCAATTTTAGAAATGAAATATTTTCTACTCTTATAAAATTAGTTTTTTGGCGCTTGTCCGGTTACTGCATTCTTCTGACGCTGTGCACTTTATTGTCTATACAACTCAGCATATTTGACCCAGCCTCTCATTACCGCAGCCTTTAAGATGAATAAAGAATACAATAATATATAGACATGAAATATTATTTCAGCTCTTTGTTTCTCCTTTGCAAAATGTGTCCATGAATACGTATCTTGACTAGCTCGTTATTATCATTAATTTGTGAAAAATATACACCCCCCTCCTTACCCTTAATAATATAACGTTATGTTACCGATACATTATTCTAATTTTAGCTTTAACTTGCTTTTTTCTTTTTATTATCTTCTTTCAACAGATTGAAAATATCAATTGATCCTTGGACCAGACAACAGTGGCTGCTGCGACTATTAGAAAAAAAACCCATAATACTCGCCGATTTCAAACACCCCATTTCAAATTCAAAACATGATAACTGACAAGTATTTGATTTGTTGGGCCCTTTGGGCCATGATACTTATGTCCTTGACCTTAACTGGTACCGCGATGTCGGCCGTGGACAACTCGGTCCTTAGTCCGCCAACGCTGCAGGATGGTTTTGGGAATTCCGCTGATGCCAACAGTACGCTCTCTTTTGGCCCCTTGTTGAACTCTGGCAACAGTGGCAACATGGACTGCTCAGACTGCGTTGGAGATGGAGCAATCAGGCCGTACCTCAAAATGGCTCAAGGCTTTGCACATACTGTCATTGCAGGAGATTATCAATACAGTGAGACCTTCTATATCTTTATGTTATATAATTTTCAGCCGTCTATTTTTGTTCGCCAAAGGGTCTGTTACCAGACCACTAAGAGTAACCCTATTTTGCATGTAGGGTCTAAATGATCACATGATCGTTTTCATTTATGGAAGTTTTCTACCAAAAAAGTGACGTTTAATTATAAAAAAAAATTGCATTGTCCACCTGTCTTTGACTTTGAGTAGAATTTTCTTTCACCTATGCCGCCATTTTGAACAGGTTCAATAATTTAAAAAATTGGAATACTTCATGCAGTACCACTGTACCCACGCCCACAATGACTATTTCGCATGCAAGTTTAAAATTGCCCGGTTTAGGTTCCTAGCATATTTACTTCTGATTTCAATTACGGTAGTATTACAATTTATTGAAAAATAGACTGTTTGCCTGCGATGCAGGAAACTTTTTACTGTTACTTATTCCTCCATTCCGGTCATTACAATGAAAAGCCCACGTAACTTCTGTAACTTCAAATACTTTTATTGATACTTCATACCACCCGTACCTGAGTTTACCAAAGTCGAAGTTCGAGAAACCCATCTTTATTACAAGGATAAATCATAGTCCACTATTGTCTCCGGGCATGCTTGTATTATATAATTCTGAGTTGGTCGTTCTCTGTGTGTTTATCAAAGTCTGTTGCCAGGCACACTAAGTGTAACCATATTATTTTGCATGCAGGTTCTAAGTGATCCCACAATCGTTTTCATTTCAGGAATTATTATACTAGCAGTGATGTGAAATTAATGAAATTTTGATTGTTTCTCCGTCTTTGAGTAGAGTATGATTTGTATTCACCAACGCTGCCATTTTAGACCGGTTCTATAATTGAATAGTTTTCTTCTTCGTTTTCTTCGATCTCTCTGCCAGCGGGTCAGATCAGGATGCGGATTGTCTCCATGAATTGTATAGTCTTTTGTAGACTCTCTATATGGCCGTAGAGCTTTTTTTTCCAGAGGTGCCTCTCCCTGCCATATCGCTGATGTGTGGAGCGGACACTGCTGGAGAATATGTTCACTGTTCTGGTGGGGCGATCCACACTCACACCCTTCTGATTCCCCAACTTTCAGATAGCGATACATATATTAATGGAGACCGTTGTGCCAAGTCATGAGTTTGAATAGTGTGACCTGGGACTTTCTGTCAAGTTAGTGTATGGGATCTTTGGGGTTATAAATGCTATGATTTCTCCCCGTTAGTTGCAGACAGCTGCCTTGATGATTATCTTTCTTTCTCGGTCAATGGCAGGGACTCCTGGGGCATACCCGAACCTTTTTTTTTTGCGAGTTCATCTGCACGCCCATTCCAATCAATCTGGCAGTGTCCAGGTATCCATTGTAATAGGGTGCATTGTGTTGACTGACATAACTGTTGAAGAAGTAGTGTAAGACGATTTAACTGGCTTTTGTTGATTGTATGTTGTGCCTGTAAAACGGATTTGGCATCCGTGAAAAAGACTACAATATGTGAAATGTCAACTTTGTTTAACAATATTCTTGTGGCTTCCTCAATAGCAACCACTTCTGCTTCATAGTTTGTGCGGATCTTGCCTGATGCAATAGACTGCTTAGTTTGATTTCCATCTCCAGACTATTATTAAAATTCCACAGCCTTCATCTTTGATTGCATCTTTGGCAGATCCATCAGAATATACTCTAATCCGTTCTTGTGGGGGATAGAGCTATGTGATGACTTTGATTGCTTTGTGTCTCTGGTGATTCTTTCGTTTTGATTGTTATTCTTTCTATGGTATCTCGAATTTCTGGGTGTGGACCATACTCCCAAGCTGGACATGCAGCAAACATTTTTTTAGAGGTACTTCATCTGTCTTTGGGATTGATAATTCTCGCCTCAGCTGTCTTGATTTCTTTATAAAGTTACTTCTTTTAAATCTTTTTCTTACTGGTTAGGTTTATTGAATAGTTTAAATAGTATCGTTAATGCCCACCTGCAAGAGCTTAGTATCGACTACGGATTTAATCTAATGATCAACTTGATATCCCAGAATGTATTATGCCTATTGTAATATAAATATACGAACTGTACTACTGTTGCTTTAGGTATCAAATGAATCAAATTTATGTCTGTCTATCCGTCTTTCTTTCTATGTCTATGTATACATTTATGTATGATATAAATATAATATATTTGTTTGTGTATGTATATCAAAGTGTCACTTTATATATATATATATATATATATATATATATATATATATATATATATATATATATATATATATATATATATATATATATATATATATATATACGTATGTATATATATATATATATATATAAATATATATTTATATATTATATACATATATATATATATATATATATATATTTAAATGAGCCTGTCTGTCTGTCTGAATGTATGTCTGTCTGTCTGTGTGTATGTATGTTATATGTATGTATGTATGTGTGTATGTATGTGTTTGTATGTATGTATGTATGTATGTATGTATGCATGTATATGTGCATGTATTTATGTAACGTATGTATCTTTGCATGTAAGTATGTGTGTATATGTATATGTGTGTATTCCTATCTGTCTGTCTATCTGTCTATACATATGTATGTGTGTATATATATATATGTATATATGTACATGTATGTATATATTATGTACGAAAATATAATATGTATGTCATATGTATGTATGTATGTATGCATGTATGTATGTATGTATGCATGTATGTATGTATGTATGTATGTATGTATGTATGTATGTATGTATGTATGTGTATATGTATGCATCTGTCTGTCTGTCTTTATGTATATATGTATGTATATGTACATGTATGTATGCATGTATGTATGTATGTATGTATGTATGTATGTATGTATGTATGTATGTATGTATGTATGTAAGCTTTGCACGTATGTAGGTATATGTATATGTATGTATGCCTAACTGTCTGTCTATTCGTCTGTATATATGTATGTATGTATGTATGTATGTATGTATGTATGTATGTATGTATGTATATACATGTATGTATTTTGTACAAGAATATATATATATATATGTCTTATGTATGTATGTGTGTATTTTTGTATGTAAGTATGTATGTATGTGTATGTATGTATGTATGTATGTATGTTTATCTGTCTATATGTCTTTTTGTCTGTCTGTATGTATGTATGTATGTATGATATATATATATATATATATATATATATATACATGTATGTATGTACATATATGTGTATATATGTATATCTGTATATATATATATATATATATATATATATATATATATATATATATATATATATATATATATATATATATACACATATAATATGTACATGTATGGTTGTGTTATGTACGAGGATATATGTATGTATGTTGTATGTATGTATGTAATATATATGTATCAATGTACATTTATGCATGTATTATGTTCTAGGATATATGTAAGTTGTATATGCATGTATGTATGCATGTATGTATGTATGTATGTATGTATGTATGTATGTATGTATGTATGTATGTATGTAAGTATGTATGTGTATGTGGCTGTATGCATGCATGTATATGTTTATATATATATATGTATGCATATATGCCTCTCTGTCTGTCTGTTTGTCTGTACATATATGTAAGTGTGTATGTATTTATGTATGTATGTATGTATAAATGTATGTATGTATTATATGTACATGTATGTGTGGATTATGTATGTACGAGGATATATGTTTGTATGTATGTATGTATGTATGTGTGTATATATATATATATATATATATATATATATATATATATATATATATATATGTATGTTATGTATGTATGTGTATGTGTATGTATGTATTTATGTATGTAAGTATGTATATATGTATGTATGTATGTATGCATGCATGCATGCATGTATATATGTATGTATGTATGAGTATGTGTATGTGTATGTGTGTATGTATATATCTATGTCCGTACATACGTATGTATGTATGTATGAACGTATGTATGTATGCATGTATGTATGTGTATGTATGTATGAATGTGTTTATGTATATATGTATGTATGTTTGCTTGTCTGTCTTTCTGATTGTCTGTAAATATGTATGTATGGATGTATGTACGTATAAATTTGAGTAGTATTATATGTACATGTATATGTGTGTTATGTATGTGCGAGGATATATGTATGTATATATATGTATATATGTATGTATGTATGTATGTATATGTATATATATATATGTATATATATATATATATATGTTTGTATGTGTGTGTGTGTATGGATATGTGTATGATGTATGTATGTATGTGTATGCATGTGTGTATGTATGTATGTATATATGCATGTATGTATGTGTATGTATATGTGTGTATGTATATATGTATGTACGTACTTATGTATGTATGTATGTATGTTTGCATGTATGTATGTACATATGTATGTATGTATGTATGTATGTATGTATGTATGTACGTATGTATGTATGTGTGTATATATCAAAGTTTACCGATAATCGATTGCAGGTCACACAAAAAGAATTCGCAACAAAATAGCATCTGCCAATTTACAGAATGCTGAGAATGCAGTCTAGAGTTACTCACTCTGTTTTTTTTTTGGGGTTTTTTTTTGCTTTTGCTTTTTGAATTTGGCAGACTCCTATTCCTATTATACTAACAAAATGTGCAGAGGAAAAGGGATAAGTATCACAATACCTGAAAGTATGATACCGAATTGAGTCTCACTCTATTTATATAAGCTGGAGTAAAGATAATTTCATTCGATATTTTCCAATTAATTAAAAAGGTTGCACTGCAGTACGCCAGCCAACCTGTAAACTGTAACTGTAAATGTTATTATTGTTAACTGAAAACTTTTAACAAAATAGTTCCGAAAGATTTAAGACTAGAAACAGTTTTTTGGAAATTCTCTAAACTGGATGATTTCAGCACTATTAATTACTATTGCCTATTGGGTCGGTGTTCAAAATTTATTTTTTCCCTCTCTTTCGGAGATAAGTGTGTGTGTGTGTGTGTGGAGCGGGGGCGGTTAGAACAACATGCTGTTGGACGAAATATTAGATAGATAGATCCTACACTATCTGCTACGCAAAATCGTACATAGTATACATCTTAAAACTTAACACACTGTCTACTGAGTAAGACAATCGAAGAATGCGTTTTCGCGATAAGGTTAATTATACATTATTTAATGGTTTGTTGGTAAAAAGACAACAACAACCAAAACTGTTACTGTGCAGTGTGTTTTCACATCGCTTGGCTTGAATTTGAATGAAATACAAGCCCTTCTCTTAATAAATGAAACTATTGATTATTGTTGTTACTAATGTTACCCAAGATTGAACAGTAAAAGATTTAGCTCTACCTTCTACGGGAAAAGGAGACCATGAATAAGTCTAGGCAATTATTATTTCTTTTGGGGAGTGGGGGTGGTGGGGTGGTTTCTTTTTGGGGAGTTTTTTCTGTTGTTTTATAACGATTGTCACTTTACTTAAAAATAAAATAGAATATTTTTATATTTTACAGAATGGGTACAGCGAGCAAAAGACGGAGAATTTAGTGAATACCAAGAGGTAAGCAAAAAGATAAATATATAACTTCCATAAGATCAAAGGAAGTAAAGAAAAGCGTAGTTAAAAAAAAAAGAAGTTTTTTAAAAATCGTGTTTCTTCTCTCAACTTTCATCAGTCAAAGTCAAAGGCCCTAAATAAGGTACACAAGAAGTCCAATTTAGGAGGCGCTCGAATATATATATATATATATATATATATATATATATATATATATATATATATATATATATATATATATATATATATATATATATATATATATATATATATATATATATATATATATATATATGCATGTTGAAGGTAATGTCCTT
The DNA here is from genome assembly GCA_037039925.1 of Doris montereyensis. Taxonomy (NCBI): domain Eukaryota; kingdom Metazoa; phylum Mollusca; class Gastropoda; order Nudibranchia; family Dorididae; genus Doris; species Doris montereyensis. The sequence goes on from JAXRKP010000010.1 coordinate 485,308, forward strand.
TTTTTCTCTCTCACCAACACAAGGCAGTTCAAGATCACATGGGCTGGATCGTTTGCATTGGCATTGGACTTTTTGTTCATCATCGTGTTCCCTATCGTGGGACTATGTGTCTGCTGTTGCCGATGCTGCTGTAACAATTGTGGTGGAAGCAGAAAGACAAACGGACACGTAAAGAAAGACTGCCATCGTCCATGCTTGATGATCTCAATGGCTCTGCTGACCGTCTTTGTAGGGTGAGTCGCATTGTTTACAATCATACAAGTATCACGAATATGACTGCTGGGAACAAGATCAACATTACGGCTTTATGAGTTGAAAAGGAAACATTGATTTATTTAGTATCAGATGGTTATTTTATAGGAGGGCATAGCAAAACAGTCGTTGAGGGTTGTTCGTCGCACATTTGGCTGTTCATAGAAAAGCAGTTGGTTTACTCTTTTCCATGGATGGGTCAATCTATATATTTATAATTATGAGTTGGTCGTTCTTTGTTCGCCGAAGGCTCTGCTGCGAGACTATTAAGAGCAACCATATTTTACATGGCTCGAAATAACCTCAAGATCGTTTTCATATGAAGAAGTTTTATACCAGAAGTGACGTTTAATTATTGAAAATTTCATTTTTTTTCCGCCACGTCATCTTCGAGTAAAAGTTTCATTCACCTAAACCGCTGTTTTGAACAGGCGTTATTAAAAAACTGAAATTGTACCGTGCATGCCTTCCTGCGTAATCTCAACATCGAATACTGACCCGGTCTAAGATTATAAGAATCGTACTTGGTATCGCCCGGGGTGTAAGTAACATGTTTGTGTTTATAATATAATTGTAGCTATGCAAACTATGTTTTTTAAAAAAAAGAGAGCATTTGAATCATGTATTTTTAAAAACATCGTTCAAAAAAGTTATCTCATTATGTGATGTACCATATCAAAGTATTTCTAAAAGCATGTACAATATTATCTTTACATTACATTGTACACCGTGTAGAGACTCTTAAAAAAATGATATGTACATCATCTTTTGATCGATATGTAGTCATTTCGGAGACGGACGATAGAAAGGTGGTGTCATGTCCATATTACAACACTCTGGGCACGTCAAAGCTTCTTTGGCTGTTTGCAGGGTAGTCTGGGGAAATTTAAAAAATCCTACCAAAAACAACAAGATCACCTTAGTTTGTGGATGTGGGTAAAGTAAAATCAAACCAAAACAAATCAAACTAAACTACATTATTATATTTCAGCATCGGAGGCATTCTCGTTCTGTCAACCAACAGCTCTATCTCAAATGGTATCAACAGCTTTCGAGAGGACATGCCTAACAATTTAGACTCCGTTTTGGATTTTGTCAATGACTCTGTGAAGGTCAGTTTTTGTTGGGAGTTTTGTTGTCATGTATTTATTACGTCTATTGTTTCTCTATTCATTCACTCATTTATTCATTCATTCAGTCGTTCATTCATTCATTCATTCATTCATTCATTCATTCATTCATTCATTCGTTCATTAGCATTAATGTTTAAGTATGAAGACATTCATGTTTTGTTTAAACAAGATATATATAAACTATAAAGTATAATAAATGTGCATGTATACACATGCATGTTAATAATACGTTTATATGATTCACAATCCCAACTCAGCCCATTCAGGCCCTGTGTTAAAAAAATACGTAAACCACTCTCATAACAATAACACAGTTGTGTTAATGGCCTAGTCTAGTAAGGCCATGATGCTAAAAATTCAAGATGGCGGATCGAGGCCGACTCAGACTACTTGGTAACGCCCTCTCGTGTTAGAACGACTGACTTCACTATCTTTATCACATGTAAAATAAAGGCTACATTAGAAGACCTTCACTTTTCTACATTTCACTGAATAAAATAATGTTGGCCTAGATCTATGTAGGCTACAGGCAGTACTAAATCTATTACTAATAAAAAAAATTATTATTATGTCTCTATCATGTAGGCTACAGGCAGTACTAAATCTATTACTAATAAAAAATATTTATTATGTCTTTATCAATATCATATAGGCTACAGGCAGTACTAAATCTATTACTAATAAAACAAATATTATTATATCTCAATCATTAGTGTGTATTATAAATTATTTTCTTAGTCTCACCACAATACTCACTGACGCAACAATACAAAACACGTGAACTAGTCCAGGATTCACAGTCATCATACACACTTCTTACTTCTGGATAAATTATAAGAGACGTTTTAAACTACTAACTTCCACAATAGACCTTAATAATGATAATAATCAAAATAAGGACACATAATAAAGCAGGAATGTTGATTTAGGTAAATTTATCATAACAAAAGACATCATGTTCATGAAGACAAGATCTAATGATTACATTCATCTCTCTCTCTCTCTCTCTCTCTCTCTCTCTCTCTCTCTCTCTCTCTCTCTCTCTCTCTCTCTCTCTCTCTCTCTCTCTCTCTCTCTCTCTCTTTTTCCAACACACAAAACATAATCCCACAAAAGCATAATGATAATAATGTAATAATTACAGACAGCTGATAAAAAAAAGATAATCTTGAGAAAAATATTTTTAAAATATGAGACCATGGAACAACCAATATATTTATCAATTAGAATCTGTTGGTGGAGAATATTATTACAACAATACAACTCCCATCTCATATAAGTGAACGGATAATATTATATTATGAGCATACATAATGTTGTGTTTATGTTAAGTATATGTACTATACTCATCTATATATTTTTTAGTATATATACATGTATATTATATGTCAAACAAACCGGTTGTGGTCACATATCATGATAAACATAATAATAAAGTAATAATAATTCTTATTTCATTGTCCATAATGGCTGACAATTTGTTGTTGGTTTACAATATTATAAAGAAACACCCACTCAGTCATTCATTCTCTCGTCCATTTCTATCCCGGAAGACTGCCGGCACACATGATACATGAAGGAGAATAATGATTCCACACATTTATAATTAAATAAAAACCCAACAAAACAAATCAAACATATTCAACCATTCATTCACTCGTCTATTTTTATCCCGGAAGACTGTCGACTGTCACAGTGCTGAGTGTTGCTTTGACAAGCAATGATAATAATAATGACAGAGATAAATCGAGATCTAGAAACAGATCTAGACTATCTACAGGCACTACAGACAAAGATAATAACTTAAAAAGGTACTTTTGGTCTTAAATAAAATTTCAGCAAAGTAAGCAACAGATATGTATTTAAGTTTACTTGTATAATATCATAAAATACTAAAGATGACATTCATTCCTGAGACTCTTAGGACGCAGCCATTTTGAAAATAGTAGTCTGCGGAACGATACTAGGTTATAAACCGAGTTACTCCTTTTTCTTTTTTCAATGAATATCAGACGAGCGGAGGTCTAAACTAGTTCCAAGTGTATATCGTATTTTCTTTCTTTACAAGCATAGTTTCCTCCTATTTTCTTTGATTTTTCATAACATTAATCAATGGGTATTCATATTACAAACTTCTGAAATGATTTTAGGCAACTAATACCCGGCTTTTTATTCCAGTCGCATCGCTCAGTTTATGAGCAGCTTCATTGCCTTAAGCTATCGGAGACCTCGCGTCATGTCTTCTGTCTGAGTAGCAGCAAGACATTTTAAAACGACGTTGATGTCCTAGCTGTTAGATACTGCACTATGGGTCACATCTTCTGTATGAGCAGCAACAAGGTTTTAAAGTGGCGTTAGTGACCTAGTCTTATGCTATTGCTCTATGGGTGACGTCTTCTGTCTGAGCAGCAACAAGGTTTTAAAGTGGCGTTAGTGACATAGTCTTATGCTATTGCTCTATGGGTGACGTCTTCTGTCTGAGCAGCAACAAGGTTTTAAAGTGGCGTTAGTGACATAGTCTTATGTTACTGCTCTATGCGTCATGTCTTCTGTATGAGCAGCAAGTCATTTTTAAAGTAGCGTTAATGACCTAGCCTTATGCTACTGCACTGTGGGTCACATCTTCAGTTTAAGTAGCAAAGAAGTTTTAAAGGGGCGGTAATGACCTAGTCATATGCTACTGGACTACGGGTCACGCCTTCAGTTTGAGTAGCAAGCAAGTTTTAAAGGGGCGGTAATGACCTAGTCATATGCTACTGGACTACGGGTCACGCCTTCAGTTTGAGTAGCAAGCAAGTTTTAAAGGGGCGGTAATGACCTAGTCATATGCTACTGGACTACGGGTCACGCCTTCAGTTTGAGTAGCAAAGAAGTTTTAAAGGGGCGGTAACGACCTAGTCATATGCTACTGGACTATGGATCACGTGTTCTGTCTGAGTAGCAAGCAAGTTTTAATGTGGCATTAGTGACCTAGTCTTATACTACTGCTCTATGGGTCACGTCTTCTATCTGGTTAGCAAAGACGTTTTAAAGTGGTGTTAGTGATTCTAGACGTTTTAAAGTGGTGTTAGTGATTCTATCTGGGTAGCAAAGACGTTTTAAAGTGGTGTTAGTGATTCTATCTGGGTAGCAAAGACGTTTTAAAATGGCGTTAGTCATTCTATCAAAGACGTTTTAAAATGGCGTTAATTCTAGTAGCAAAGACGTTTTTAAATGTTAGTGATTCTATCTGGGTAGCAAAGACGTTTTAAAATGGCGTTAGTGATTCTATCTGGGTAGCAAAGACGTTTTAAAATGGCGTTAGTGATTCTATCTGGGTAGCAAAGACGTTTTAAAATGGCGTTAGTGATTCTATCTGGGTAGCAAAGACGTTTTAAAGTGGCGTTAGTGATTCTATCTGGGTAGCAAAGACGTTTTAAAGTGGCGTTAGTGATTCTATCTGGGTAGCAAAGACGTTTTAAAGTGGCGTTAGTGATTCTATCTGGGTAGCAAAGACGTTTTAAAGTGGCGTTAGGAACCTAGTCTTATGCTACTGGACTATGGGTCACGTCTTCTGTCTGAGTAGCATGCAAGTTTTATGGCGTTGGTAGACCTACTCTTATGCTACTGGACGTTTGAGTAGCGAGGAAGTTTTAAAGTAACATTAGTGATTCTATGCTACTGGATTTTGGGTCTCGTTTTCTGTTTGAGTAGCGAGGAAGTTTAAAGTAACATTAGTGACCTACTCTTATGCTACTGGATTTTATCTCGTTTTCTGTTTGAGTAGCGAGGAAGTTTTAAAGTAGCGTTAGGGACCTAGTCTTATGCTACTGCTCTGTGGGTCAGGTCTTCTGTCTGAGTAGCATGCATGTTTTAAAGTGACGTTTGTGGATTGATATTATGCTGTTGCTCTATGGGTCACGTCTTCTGTCTGAGTAGCAAGAAAGCTTTAAAGAGGCGTTAGTGGCTCAGTACTATGCTACTGCTGCATGGTTGACGTCTTTTGTCTAAGTAGCAAGAACGTTTTAAAGTGGTGTTAATGAACTAGGGGTTAGGTTACCGGACAATGGATTCTGTCTTCAATTACGATATTATGTTTTAATGTCTGGCTTAGCAAACGAAGAATAAGGACATAAAATAAGAATATAGAACAAAGACGAGACGAATACAAATCAATACTCAGAAAAGAATCATTTGGGTACCACTCAGTATTGAATCCATCGCCTCGCCATGAAAAGAGAGCGCACCACCAACAATGCTGCCTGCAG
>JAXRKP010000010.1:498439-528439 GCA_037039925.1 Doris montereyensis
CCCCGATGCTGGATAACCAAAAGACTACCAAACTGGCTATATGCACGATTTGATCCTCAGTCGCTCATGTCAGGCTGCTTTTGGGTATGAGTTGGGTAGTTTTGTTTTGTTGGTTTTTTTTTTCGGGTTTTTTCTTTAAGGGAACCCTGGTAAGAAAGGAGGGGAATCCCCAAATGTAGCCCATGCTACCTGCTTTACTAGTTGTACAGTTAACGTAATAGTAACTATGTTATTATCGTTCTTGCGTTGTCTTTTGAACACCATGCTCATGAGGGTGACTGGTGGTGCAGATCTAGTTGTATTGGGCGGCGAGGAGTGCGGCGCGGGTGAATGAATAGGGCAACGGTAGTCGATTAGGGTATCACGGACTGCTTTCTACTGAGGGCCTCCGTTTGAGAGACTTCGTCTGGGATTCCATTGTGTATTGCATACAAGATTTACTTCTTTCTTTTTTTTTAACATCACACTTACCTTTTTTCCAAGAGTGGAGTGGAGACAGGGGTGATGGTGGTGGCGGTGGCGGAAGGCTCAGTTAACACCAGGTTTACGTTACATTTACATACCGCTTGATATACTTATAATGCGTACATGTATGCCTGTGTGTTTGTGAGTTCAGAATAGGTTTGTGTATCAATGTCAGTCAGAAAATAATCAACTCATCTTGATCCTGATCCTACAACGTGACTAAAGCCAAGATCCATCGAGTCAAAGCGTAACCTAGCTTCTATGGCGTGATATGAGATAAGTCATCTATTAGGTGTCAATATATCATCTCATGGACAGGATTATTGTCTTTTGCAAGCTCCCCCTCCACCACCACCTAGCTGTGTCGATGCCCTTTTGCATCTGTGGCTAGTTGAAAATTGCATGATGAGTGTATTTCACGACAAAAAAACAACGGCATATCTAGTATTGCCAGGATTCGAACCCATAACCTTTCGATCCCAAATCTAGCATACTAATCACTAGGTTACCAATACCACTTTCAAAACTTTCTTCTCAATCAGACATAAGGCATTTGGTCTTGTTTCCCCACAATTAGAATTTCCAAAATCGATCACTTGCTGTGTTCTAAAATGGATTTGTAGTCCGTATCCTCGCACAAATGAAGGCTCACCGACTCGCACATCATTCATTCCCCGACATGCCATTTCATTCAAAAGTCCCCTTCAACTCACCTGTGAGTGAACAGTACAGCAGCCTATTAGGCAGTTTGTACTAGCACCACTTATACCTGAATGCTCATTCACAACTGCGCCGAGGAGGAAAGCAGAGTGAAGTACATGTATGTACCTTTCCAAAGAGTGCAACGTTATGACAAACCCACCTGGGTCTACCAGGGTTTTGAACCAGGTGGTACCGTATTAATTTTACGTCCCTGAATATCTTTTGTTTCCTCTTTTCTTTTGTTCGATGTTTTTTCAGTTTTATCAAGTCTGCTGACGGTTGTACCAAAAGTCAACAGCCAAATCGAAAGCATCGAAACCGATGTCACAGCGTACGCCACGGCCATGGCCAACGTGGAGATGAATTTTACGGCATCTGTTCCTGGTTCCGAGTCCCGTGGCCTGAATAGGACAGTGGACCCAACTATGGTTTGTGGAAAATATTTTGCAAATGCTGGCACCTACACACACCCTCTCCCCTCCCACACCACACGCCCTCCCACACACCACACACACACACGCACACACACACACTCTAAGACATATTTCCGAGAAGCTGTCTAAGTTGGTATGAGTGTCAGTCCACCTTAGTGATTGAATGTTTTTATTTATAGGTTTATTTATCTGTGAGCCTGCCTACACACACATACAAACATACACACACACACATACGCATACACACACACACATATATATATATATATATATATATATATATATATATATATATATATATATATATATATATATATATATATATATATATATATATATATATATATATATATATATGTACATACATATATGTATGGTCATAAATTGTACTTCATGTAAATATTTTATGATATACATTATTCGTATTATGTAATATTATCGTGGATGTATGTTTAGAATAAGATCATAAATAAGTTAACGAATATTAGAATATATAATATATATGTATCTTTACATACATTTCTTATGGATTAATTAATGTCTTTATTATATATCAAATGTGAGTGCATGAAGATCTATTTATAAGCCATGTGGGATATATACCTTCCAATTTTGATTATTTCTAAAGATCTTCAATATCTTTCTGATCCCTAGGTTAGTTTAATGTATTATGTAGTGACCTGTGACATATTATGTTATCTTGACACGTGTTATAAAAGAAAACAAACAGTTTTCCACTGAATTTTGAAATATTTGTCGTCATAAAACTACGCTGTTAATTGTGTTATTTTTCATGTAGCTTCCAACCTTGCAAAACCAAAGCAATTTGGAAGAAGTGCAAAATGCCAGTTTCACCAAACTGCTGAACGAGGTAACCCCTGAATCATTTTCTTTTCAATGTAATTTCATGTCTTTCCATCATGAATAGAGAGCAAATGATTTTGTTTCACATTAAGCTTTAAAAGATATGCTCTTCATAAACAAAAAAAAAAAACCCAGATTTGACTTTTCAGAAATTAATTTACACATAACACAAAATTTTTACTTTAACCATATGTTTTGCCCTCTACTTGATGCTGTCCTTAATTTTCCTTTGAAATATTTGCTCTTTAATCTTTTTTGGATCTTCATTAGACGCAGATGCATGATTTCATGTGAGCGGTTGGCAGGTGCTGGCCTTAGGTCCTACCTCTTTCCCTTTCCCTCTTAAAAACATTTTTCTTTCATCTTGCCATTTCAAATTATATGTACTTGTAATAGAGAACAACAGTAAATAATAAAGTACTTAGAGAAGAGAAAAACAAAATAGACAACAAAAATAAGAACAAATGCTTTTAGACCTAACAGATTCAAAATTCCTGTTATTCACAGATCATTGGATAAATTAATAATCCATCAACACTGATTTTATCTGCATTGTCACATACTTTGAAATAGGCTCTATCATCTTGATTTACATAATACTTGATTTACATAATAAAGTCAAGCATAGAGTTGGAGCTATCCCGGTTTCTATAAGAACAGATGACAATAATCAGCTCCTGGACAGGTTTTGACTCACAAGCTAGAACTTGTATCCATTTTCATCTGGGTTGAATAGGCAAAATGCATGTTAATCATGTTTCCAAGGAACATAATGTTGGACCTAGCTTTGCTAGGATTCGAACCCGATTTCTCATGATTCCAAGTCCAGCAGCTTAACCATTCACCCTTTGATGCCTCAACATAAGTCAATATCTTTCTTTTAATACTTATATAGCTTACATTTTCAATCATCATCTCCACAGCAGGGTTTGTTTATTACATGCTTATTTACTATGAGGATTTAATTCCCTGAATATCAAGTATGGTTATTAGATCGAGTCAGTTTTTCGATATTAAGGTTACACAGGTAGGCGTGAACAATACTATTCAAACTTGTTAATTACAAAGCCTGGCGAAAATGCCTCTTAGGTGGTGAAAATTCTACTCAATGTTGGGGAAAGAATGAAGTCTTCACTAATTAAAAACCTAGATGCAAAATATGATTGCTCTTAGAGGCCTAGCAATAGAGCCTTTGGCGCACAAACAATTACCAACTCAGAATTACGTTATAATAGGTATTGTTCACATAGACTTAGTTTTTTTGTTTTACTCATACATGTGTTTATAGACATGTCTTGACTTTCATCTTTTTCAATTCCATCAAGGCCTTGAAAGAAGTGAATGATATTCCAGATAAAGTACACAACAATTCGGAAACTTCAGTTACAGGTGAATAAAACGTTTCATATTTCTTGTCTTTATGTGTGTGGACAAATTTGCATTAAAAATAAAATACTAAACTATCCTTGAGTATCAGATTTATTGAGTGACTTACCGTTTACTGCATTTTCATGTAGTTCCTCCAATTATCTCTAGGTAGGAATTATTGGTTTGTTTTAAAAAAATCTCAATTTTTTTGGTATCAGGACAAACTAATGAATTTGTTTGATTACATTTTTTCTCCTGCAGATCTGAAAAAATCGGTCAATGACTACACTTCAGACATAAAAGATATAACAGATGATTTGGATGTAAGTAAATATTTGTTGAAATGTTTCTACAAAGCGCTGGTTTGTGGATTTGCTTGAAAGACAACTTGTTACACTTTTCTTTAATGATCTTATGAAAACAATTCTCCTTGGAAAATAATAAATGTATCATGTGTTCAGAGATAAAGGGAGAAGTTTATAATTAGACTCAAAGTAAACTTTTGTCCATTCTAAACAATTTTATTATCCGCAGCAGAGCGCCTCTAATAGCCATTCGAAATGGGCCGAGACATCTAAATAATTGCCTTTGACTGAGACAATCACCAATGTCAAAATCACTGCGATTTCAGTACAATGGTAGTGATGACATGAAAATGTGTGAATTTTTACAAATGTTTTCAATTTTGCTGAAATAGGTTTGCGGTTCTTCTATCATGCATATTGCACTAAGACATCGAAATATATCTTTAATTCATTTTTTGTTGTTGAAAATTATAAATTTATCTCAAGAAAATAACTTTGATAATGTTTTCCCAAGGATTTGTAAATCATTTGTATCTTCTTTATTTTTTTTCCAAATTTATCAATCTTGGTATCAATTTGAATGTTAAAATGTGACGATTTAAAAAGAAAATAACTTTACAGAAGTGTGAAACAAAAATCTTGAACGCAAAGCATTTATAAAGTAAAGTAAAACATAAATCTACCTACAAAATCTTCATGAACAACTTCCTTAAACTGATCTTTTAAATTGCCTGAGAGGAGAGCATGTCTTGGGCAGTCTGACCAGTCATAAAGATCCTTCTGGGTACTAATTATGGTCTAGTGGAAAATCAAGGAATTCATCGTGCAAAAGTGGAAATAAATAAACAGAAAAAAATTGCAGTCCAAGTAAAAAAATCGATGAGAAATAAGAATTTTACGATAAGGAAATGCTTAGGTACACATTTTTTAAAGTTCTGTAAAACTCAAATGATTTCGTTATATCTGGGTCAATTTCATGGTGTTTGTTACCATCCTTTTTCTCCTTTCAATTTGAGACCGATAAATGCATTCCAGCTTGTTTTAAAAACACATTGCATGCTTTTTAGTATTTTTAGAATAAATTCTTCCTAACTGGCTAATGTATTTCAGCAGCCATCCACTTGACTGTGACGCAATGAATTTCGACACTTGGAGTGAAATGCAATGATGGTTTATAGATATACTGTTTTCTGAGCGGTCATTTCTTGGGGTGGGAGGGAGGTGGGGGGGGCAGGGGCACTGGATACCAGGAACCAATCAGAGTCAAAGAATTGATAGCTGGATTTCCAAACAGAATCAAAGGTTTTGGAGACTTGAGAATAGGCTAATGACGATAGAATAGAGAGAAGTTTTTGTGTCAGATCAAAAGAAAGCTGTCATTAAGTATGCAAGAATTAGGTGGAGCCAAATATGCTCATGAACAAAAAAGTTACAGCTGAAAGGGTTATACCACAAACTCAATCTCTGTTTTTTTAGATTTATTTTAATTGGACATGTCACTGTCAATTTAAATAGCAAAGTAAATGAAGCTTAAAGTTATGTTTGCAAGTCTTTTATAACTTGTGGTGTCATTGAAATATGAAAAAGGAAAATTTCACTGAAATTCATCCTGTTTCAATTGTTTCAGTTCTTTTGAAGAATCGTCTTAATTTTTTATTGATAAATGCTGATTATTTGTTGCTGTTTGTGTTGGGTTTTTTCATTTACAGATTGGTAAAGATATTAACAGAGAGTCATTCAAAGATGATGTAAAGGAATATACAGATTTGGGAGTAAAATATGACAAATACAGGTTGGCATTAGAACTCAAAAATCAAACACGGATACTCAAGTTTACTGTTTACCTTTTTTATTGGCTGTTTTATACATGTACCCCTTCAGATATCTGTGATGACATGCAAAATACATTTTCCTTTGTTATTGTTTTTCATGTCATAGTTTGCGTTGTTTGTACTTTAAAAAAACCTCAGAATTTCTTTTGCACATGTGTTTGTTTGCTTTTTTGAGATTGTTTTGTTTATTTTTATTTGTCAAGGAGTCAGTGAATAAATTATAGGAATTCTACATACTTATAACTGTACACAAATTCAATTTTTTCTTGTTTAATTTAACTAATTACTGTGAACAATTGAAATGGATGACATTTATTATGGTGAATTAAAATATTGTCAATAAAAGATCTCAGTAAACCGTAGTCTTTTTAATTTGCATATTTTTTTGTTTTCAATTCATCGTTTCCTTTGTTTAATTATCAATTTTAATTTCTCCCGACAGATCGTACGCTGGAATAGGTCTAGGATGTATAATTCTAGTCATCACGACATTATTTGCACTGGGCCTTATCTTTGGCTTTGTTGGAGGAAATGGGTCTACACTGCCGCATGAAAGGGGATGTTCTTCAAACTGTGCTGGCAATTTGCTTTTGGTGTAGGTTATTATAGAGAAATAGTTGCCACATATTTTGTATTTTCAATAATGATTACATATGCGCAAAGCTCTATATGATGACATGTTTTAATTTAATTCACTTTTTACAAACACGAAGTAGAAAAAGTGAAATATTCATATTTGTTCTTCTCCTTTATAAATGCCTAAATGTTTTTTTTTAATTTGGATTGTTTATGATACCAACTAAACATATCTGAGAAGAATAATGTTAAATATAAATATAGTTTTCTTTCTCTTTGTTACCTATTTCCATTTAAGGAGTTTATCCAATAGGCAGTAAAATGATTGAACATAACATTTCTTTGATGTATTTAATATGTACATATGTCTCACAGTTATGTCAAAAGATGACCTATTGAAGCCATTTAATTCCATCAGTATTTAAAATGATGTATTGAGCTATGTGAGGAATAACACATGCCAGATCTTTTCATAATTTCAAGATTAAGGGATTCTCTTTTCTAGTTTATAATTGAAAAACTTAATCAGGATGGTACAAGAAAATTCAAATCACTTTTTTTTTATGGAATTAACATTATTTGTTGATTCTGTCACAAGTTATCAGTTATCTGTCACATTTAAACAGAGGAAATGAAGGTTTTAAGCAATATAGATTCTTTTGTCATTTCTACTACAGTGCGTGTGGACTCATATTCTTTTTTGGATTCTTCATCATGCTTATCACAACAATCTTATTCATGATTGGCACACCAGTTGAAGATTACGTTTGTGTTGCACTGAAAGATCCGTCTATCCTTGATAAGGTATCGTATAAGTGATTAACGATTAAACTAAAAACACTGTGTGGCACATGTCCCCATCCACAGCTTTCACTTTGGAAATCTTCAAAGTCATGTTTGTCATACTTTATCATCCTTTATGCCATCATTAAATGAAGTTTTAAAGGATGCCAATTTCGTTTTATGCCATACTCTAAATATTTTATAAATACTGAAATGTGAGACAAATGTGAGTAATCTATCTGTAGATAACTCCTTCCTACTGATTTAGATTTAGACAGGTTTCTTCCTCGGGCACGACCCTCTGTTTCAGGTCCAATTTCTTATTAACATATAAGACCCTTCAAATCACTTATGTGATTTATTTGCAAAAAGAAAGAGATAGTGTGTATATTCCTTCCTCCTCTTCAATATAAAAGAATTTGCTAAAAGATATGTTACAACAACAATGCAAACTGTCATCAGGACCTGTGGTTTCAGCTGGTTCCATATCACTATTACTGTATATCACCATTAGGGATAGTCATATGATGTAAACAAAGGCCATCATTTCATGGGAGATAGCAACATCTTCATGTTTTTCTCAGGAATCTTTGGTGTAATCTCTCTTTCTCTTAAATATTTCTTATAAGATGCAGTGAGACACAATTTTATTATTCAAAAGGGCACACATTTCTTTGATCTTCTTACATTTTAGAAATCTTTTCATTTTTTATTTCCCCATTTTTTCATTGAATTAATGGCCAACTAACTGGCAGCTACTGTTGTTGTTGCACAATGATACCTCAGTGATAATAAAGCCACATAGCCATCCAATCACAAGCTGCATCGTGTTGGATGGATTCACCTAAAAAGTTACCACCATGTGCAGCTTGGATTTTTATATATTGTTTAAATAATTCTTAGCATAAACAAATGCAGAAGTTTTTGCATTTGTAGATACAATGTAATTTAAAGCAGAGTAACGCTTTTCTATGTTACAAAGTCTCTGTTGTTATATCTTAGTAAATTTTTAAAAATGTTTTAGATATGAAAGAGCTGTCATATTTAGATTATTTCTATTTCTAAAGGTAATTGATTGAGTTTGTATACATGTTTTGGTATTTTGATTGAATATCTTTGTTGTAACTGAGTTTTTTCAAAAGATGTAGAGAAACCTAAGGAGGTATGCACATAAAATAAAAGATTTGAAGGATAATGGATCATCTTAACCCACTTTTTGCCTTCTCTTGAAACAGCTGATGACTGACTATAAACTCTTTGGTAGCACTGATGGAAGTGGCAATTACTTGGGCAAAAAACTTCTGGATGATGCCGACAAAACCATTACCATTACTGAAATACTAAAGTAAGGCATTTCATTTTCTCCTTTTCTTTTTACTTCTTTTCAAAGACATATGGTTATAAACATGTCCTGAAATATTTGATATACATATGTATAATTATTCATACATGATCAAGGTTCATTTTTTTTGCCTCTGAGTTTATGCCTTGTGACAAAGAAAAAGTACAATGACTAAAATAGTTATAAAGATAAAGGATAGATACAGACTAGAATGGTTATAGAGATAAAGGAAAGATACAATGAAACCTCTCTAATTAGTCTAATTGTGAACCCAACCAATCGGGAAAAAATCCCAGGGAACAGAATTTTTTCTGCATTCTTCGGCTACTCGAGACAATTTTTCTCGAGCTTGCATTGATTATCATCACCATTTCCCTCATACTTATTTATTCCAACACTCACTTGTTATCCAAATTTGGTCTCTGTGTTAGCAAATGATCATAAACCAGACACACCAGACATCCATTAAACAGGTGTCAAATCAGGCGTCGAGCCAGCCCTTTGCTTGTCCACCTAATAACAATACAGTGTAGTGTTGATATGGGGCGGCGTTTAAAAAGCAGAGTCGTGCACTGTTGTAGCCTTTCATTGCTCGTTTATCCTGGCAATCACAAGGATAGACAGGCGAGGAGATAATTAAATGATCCACCGTGCGTTCTTGCTTTGCGTCTTATACATCTACCGTTCCATGAAGCTCGACTGTGAGTGATACCACTGGTGAATGGCAAGCTAGTTTGTTTTTATTAACTGGTCTACAATAAATTGAATATTTATTTCTGTCATTTACCACTCACAGAAGGGCTTAAATACCTAAAACTGTTGATGAAAAACCAAAATCCCTAAATCGCTGGGCAATCGGGAAACCCGGCTAATCGGGACAATTTTACAATCCACGAGACTTCCCGGTTGGAAAGGTTCCATTGTATATAGTAATGCTATTTAAGAGCATGTCACCACAGTTTTTTTGAAAACGTGTATGAGTTAAATTTATAATCATCCACACCTACATGTTATAATAATATACATATGTTTACAATAAGCCAATATTTTGAAACACCACCATATATGCAGACAAATCAACATGTACATATTTATAGAGACATGCATATTATATACATAAAGGTGCCTAAACATATATGTCAGATATAAATGTACCTTTATATCTAAACAGTTCTTTGATTTGTGCTGAAGATCTAAGATGTAGATGTAAATGAAAGATCATCCACAACTCGCAAGAAAATGATAAGAATCCTCAGAAAAAAACATTTTAGATCACCTTGTACAAAATTAAGAAAATCTCCCACACACACACAAAAATCATGAAAATTTGGTTTCAAATTTAACTTTTCTTCAAACAGCAATTGTCAAGATAATCAGGCCATCTACAAAGCACTGAGAATAAATGAATCTAAGCTGATCAACATAAGTGACATTACGAATTATAAATCAGTAAGTGGTACAAAACAGAATATTTCTTCTTCTTTTGTTTTTTTCTTCTTCTTCTTCTTCTTCTTCTTCTTCTTCTTCTTCTTCTTCTTCTTCTTCTTCTTCTTCTTCTTCTTCTTCTTCTTCTTCTTCTTCTTCTTCTTCTTCTTCTTCTTCTTCTTCTTCTTCTACTTCTTCTTCTTCTTCTTCTTCTTCTTCTTCTTCTTCTTCTTACTTCTTCTTCTTCTTCTTCTTCCTTTTTTGTTGTTCTTCTTTTTTCTTCTTCCTCTTCTTCTTTTTCTTCTCCTCTTCCCCTCCTCCTCCCTCCTCCTCCTCTCTCCTCCTTCTCCTCCTACTTCTTGGTCTTTTTCTTCTTCTTACCATTTATTATTATTATTATTATTATTACAAGCTGAATCGCCGCTCGATGAGCAGGTTGATTTAAGCATGATGGTGTTAGCATTAATAAGCTGAGATCCCACTCAAGGAGCAGATTATCATTCTAATCCAAGCCCAACCTCGGCCAAAAAAATAGTTAGTAGGTCTAGAGTAGCTCTGGATCTATCTCTAGATCTAGGTCTAAATATAGAGCTAGATCTGAGGGGAGGATTTTCATAGTTAGACAAACTCTTTAATGAGCGCTAACTAAGAGATCTAGAGATTGACCTGCGGAAGAAAGAAAGAGAAAAAAGTTAAAATTTGAGCATTATCTATTCAGCGGTGGACTGGGGACAATGGGCATGGATGGGTCAATGGCAGCCGAAATTTCGCGGACTTTGAGGGTAACTGAAAAGTGTGGGATTCGGCAGCAATCACAATGAACTTGTGTTTACAGAAAGAAAATGTTTTTCAAATTAAAACAATGCCTAAAACATGCTCAGGTAATACAGAAGAAAGGTGTTAAAATCTGAGCATTATCTGTTCAGTGGTTTGAGAGCCTATTCTGATTGGCTGAAAACGCAATGTCATACAGTCAGCAAATATATATAGATCTGTATAGATTAATATTATTATTATTATTATTATTATTATTATTATTATTATTATTATTATTATTATTATTATTATTATTATTGTTATTATTATTGTTATTAATATTATTATTATTATTATTTTTATTATTATTATTATTATTATTATTATTATTATTATTATTATTATTATTTATATTATTATTATTATTATTATTATTATTATTATTATTATTATTATTATTATTATTATTATATTATTATTATTATTATTATTATTATTATTATTATTATTATTATTATTATTATTATTATTATTATTATTATTATCATTATTACCAGCTGTAGACGCCGGCATTGCCAGGTGAACCGATAAAATTGTACCAGTAAATCAAATTTTTGTGTTATCTTTTGTCAGCGCCTTCAAGTTGAATAATAAATAGATGTTACGCTATTGGATTCCACACGTATACTAAAACCCTTAGAAAACTTTGTGTACCGAGACTTTGGCAAAACATTATGGCGTTAAAACATTTGTATAAAAGTTTAGAATGATACCCAAACCCTGAGCGGTTTGGAAAAAACAAAAGAATAATAATAAAGTATGAAATGAAAGAACATGAATTCAAAAAACAAATACCTGGCTCCCAGATTCGAACTCGGACCGATGTAATCCTAAAGCATCATCCCACTACACTATCCATTAGGCGAGTGTCTAAAAATGATGACTTTAAAGTGACTGCTGGCATAGATTCTAGATCTTTTGTTTTGCTTTTCCTGTGTTTGATTCATCATGATATTACGCTAGACCTAGTTTGAGATTGGGATCTTTTGTTCGACGGAATTTCAATCAAAGTATTTAGACTTTTCTAAGCCACCTTACTATACAGAGGCTCAGATTTATATCATACTGCAGATAGAATCTAGATGTAGAACTACGTGAATTTGACACTGGGCCTTTTTGTTGATGATTTTGCTTTGAATAGTAGGCCAATGTATAGAGTAATGGAAGTGCTACTAGAAGGAAGCTGACAGGAATCCTGTTTTTGACGTCATTAAAATTTAAAAAAGTTTTGAAAGTTAAATTACTTCCAGATGAGTTTGGAATTTTTTAAACAATTGGCTGCATACAGTACATTAATAGGCCTACATTTTGCAACTTTCGAATATATAACGGCAATTTTACAACCCCTACCTAGATCTGTAGTCATCTGCAAAAAATAAACATTGGATATAATATAAGCACAATAAGAGCCCCCGAACTATGTATTTTTTTATAATAAGATTATTTTTATCATCATCATCATCATCATCATCATCATCATCATCAACATCATTATCATCATCATGATTAGTAGTAGCAACAGCAGTAGTAATAGTAATAGTAGTAGCGGTAGTAGTAGTAGTAGTAGTAGTAGTAGTAGTAGTAGTAATAGTAGTAGTTGTAGTAGTAGTGGTGGTAGTAGTAGCATTAACAGTAGCAGTAATAGAAGTAGTACGATTGTTATAATATTACCAAAGATACTCAGCAAGACTGATAAAAAATTAGTCATCACCAGAAACAGAGAATTAGTGATAAACATAACATAGTTAAATGGGTTTGCGAAATGTGTAAAGACTGATGCAAAAATTACTTGTCATTTGAAGCAGAGAACATTTGGTCGACGACGTTTAGTTTCTAGAGATCTTACTAAATCAATGCAATATTAGGCTACTGTGTAGCAGGGTTGTCCCGAAATTAAGATAAAAATGGCCATAACTCAAAAACTAATGCATCAATTTTCAATATGTAAACACTGCACAGCGGCTGATGTAATTCACTATGTCTTTCCAAAACCACAGCATCATTGTTGAACGCACAAATGAATGGCGGTAGAAAAAAGATGGTGACTATCATTGAAAAGTGGTCAAAGTCAGAGGCAGAGGTGTTATAAGATTTTTTACATGCAAAAAGGAGAAATCTAACTGAAATTCATCGTGAACTTGTTGCAGTATACGGTAAAGATAAAGTGAGCAAAAAAACCAGGTCTATCGATTGTGTAGCATGATCGAGGCAGGGCGATCAAATCTTGAAGATGCTCCAGGTCGGGGCGCCCCCAGCCTCCTGTGACACTGGCAGACAAAAACATTGCTCATGTTGATGCTTTGATTCATGAGGGCAGATGAATTAAATTTGTTTTTGCTTATAGACGTTCTGACGCACTGGTCAAACTGTAAATGCTGCCAGGTATTGTAAAACACTGGACAGATTAAAAGAAACCTTGCATCAAAAAAGACCAGGCCACCTGAGGAAGGACATCACTTTGCAGCATGACAATGCCATACTGCATACAGCAAAAACTGACAAAGGAGTGACTTCGGAGACACATTTGGGAGGTTCTGCCATACCCACCACACAGTCCGGATCTTGCTCCTTCAGATTATCACCTGTTTTGACTCCTCAAACAACATCTGTCAGGACAAAGCTTCTCCAAGAAAGAAGATCTCATTGAAGAAGTAAAGAATTGGTTTCAATCTCTTGATGAGAATTTGATAGAAAAAATGCATCAATCTTCACGGGTATTACGTTGATAAATATATAAATAGTGTGAGTACTTTACGCATTGTGATGAAATTAGAACTTTTCAACTTATGGCTACTTTCATCTTAATTTCGGGACAGCCCTCATAGAATCTTGACCTACCAGATATGCCAAAAGAGATCCAGATTTGAAAAAATTGATTGATTGATTTTTTAACTCTTGAAAGGAAAATGCAGCACAAATGGACTTAAAAAGTTGAAAAAGGTAGAGTAAGAACACTGCATCAATACATTTTACAACTATGAAATACATAAAGGGAATTTTAAAACCTTTATAAACATCTGTAGGCATGGGATATAAGCACAATGAAGGCTCCTTTTTTTATAATAAGATTGTTATTATCATTCAAGATTCATGTAGACTGTGAAGCGATTATTCATATATGAAAGAAACCCCATTTTGAACATTTGGTACTGAAACATGTTAATTTGAAATATACAGTCACGCCTTTATAGTCTGGACTTCGATAATCCGAATGTCTAAAAAATCCAAACAGATGAGCTGGGAACAGATTTGTCTTTTTTATTTTTACCTGATTTACCAGAAATTTGAGATTCCAGATCCAAACATCTGTTTTTGGAACAAATTACCACAATAAAGCGAGTTAATGCTTCAATAAACCAAACATTCTACTATTCATGATAGTCTATTCAGTCCGTTGATGGCACATCATGGCAGCCTAGACTTTCTTATGACCACTTCAGTCATTGATGCCCGGAAAACGCACTAGCCCTTTTTCTAACCTTGTCTCA
The DNA here is from genome assembly GCA_037039925.1 of Doris montereyensis. NCBI lineage: Eukaryota > Metazoa > Mollusca > Gastropoda > Nudibranchia > Dorididae > Doris > Doris montereyensis. Next base: position 512,840 of record JAXRKP010000010.1, read on the forward strand.
TGATCATTGCATATATCAATGTTCTTAAAGTTATCTCTCACTTTCACTTTCACTGTGAAATTTGTCTTTCTCTCATTACAGAAATTTTCAGTACAGGACCGCATATCAACAATCAACGTGGATTTTGATGACATAAAACTACTCTCACCAGGCCTTCAAGACAATTTACAGAAGTTGAATAGCTCAATACAGTATAATATATCTAGATATGAAAATGAGGCAAGTTAAAAAGATATACTCAAAACCCTTCAATTTCGAATACAATATTAATCAAGTATATATATATATGAGGGGATGAGATGTAAAAACCTCTAAATCCAAAAAATATGAATTTGAAAAACCATTTTCTTTTCTCCCATAGTTTTAGACAGAGCCCAATCAATTTGATATTGCATGTGCACATTTGTTGGTGCTACTAGTGTAAACTCTGTGTGCATGAATGAAAATGATCTATGAAGTCACAGTGTATGAAATTAATGTTTAATCTTTTAACTCGGATGCTTAACCAGATACATCCCCTACCAGTTTTGGTGCAAATCCAGATGTATCCTAAAATTGTCTAAAATTAAGTAACAATCTTCGTCTGATTTGTTTTCCATCTCAATGGACCTTTCTTTTGTTTTCTAGTTTCTAGCCTTGTTTGTTAATTTTGGTGTGTCCTTGAGGCCATCAAAGATGTTTAAAACCTCAACAGTGAGACTGTCATTCTCTCCATTACCTACGGTTGCCATTTTGAACAGCATTCATGTGACTAAATACTTGTTCCTAATTGAGTCTCCTAGGATATGTCACCTTTTGACCAGAAACAATATCGGATACATCACTTTTTGAAAATAAACACAATGTTTAGAGCCAAATCATAATAGGATATAGCCAATTTTTAACAAAAATGATTTTACCATCAGGATATTCTTCATTCAAATTCCAAGATGGCAAAAAAACCTCACAATATGTAAAAATGGCATAGCGATTTTTACGTCTCACCCTCTCATATAGATTATATGTACAAATAGTTTGTTGTGTCTTTTTTCCTTAATATATTCATTATTATTTTTCATTTAATTCATTATTATGTATTGTTACTGTTTGGATGAAAACATGTATTCATCAATCTTTTCTTCTTTTGTTCTGCTTATTTTTTTGTACGTAAATTGCTATCGCCTAATATGCATTTGGTCAAGATATCCACATTGACAAAAAGTGCATAGTATTGTTTTTAAGGACATTTTAAGAAAATCTTTTCATTGCTCTGACAATTTGAGAAAGTCAAGTTTTTAAAACTCTCCTTTAAAATTTGGTCTGTGACATATGATCGTCTCCATCAGAATGGTAGCAATATATTTTATCTATTACGTGACAAGATACTGCTTAAACCAATCTCATTATGCTCATGTAATCTTAGTTTCAATTTGCTTATGTTTTGTTGTAACCAAGTATTATGTATTACATTTAATAGGAACAAAAGTAGACTGTAAACTAGAATTGTGTTGAGCTACACAGAATAGTTATCCGCTATCTTATCTACCTTCCGTATTACTGCAAGCAAATTCAGTTATATTTTTTTCTCTTTATCTTTCTATTGACAGTTGAATCAAGATGTTACCAAACCAGCAACTGATTTTCAAAATGAACTGCAAGCAAATTTATCATCAACTTCATCACCTCTTAATGTAAATGGAAATATTTGAATTCATTGTAACTTGATAGAAAGGGACTGTCATTATCATTCATGCTCCTACTGTGGTAGTTAATCATTTACAAATATGAATTTTTGGATGTCATGTTGAATTTTATAGCATGATGTAGATATGGGAGTAACTTGTACTGTATTCTGATAAAGTTTTTCAATATTTCCTCCTACATTTCAGTCCACATACATTACAACGATAGCTCTCATCCAGGCAGTAAAAGACAAGGAAGGAGCACAACTCAACAGATCTGTGGTATAAGGAGCAGAGCTTTTCTTTTTCTGTTATTTTTTATTTTTATTTTCAAGTTTTATTGAAATAACCATCATTTGGAAGCTAAGCATTTTATTGACAAAAATATTTTCGCAGTGTTTTTCAAGTTGCGAAAATGTTGACAATTTGTTGAAGTCATTCAAACGATTCATTATAAAATTAGTAGTCTTACTTTTCTTAAAATCAAATGTAAGGAAATTATGCATAAAAACATTCATATTCAGTAAGATTTGCAATAATAAATGGCCCCATGTGATAAAATTGACATTCTTCAATTATGTAAGTTTAGTTTAACAGTGAATTTTAGTAAATGAAAGAAGCTAAAAATTTGTCAATGCTGATCCTTTGGCCCCGGCATCTCTGTTTCCTAAATCAACATTGGTGTGCAGGATAAAACAAAGGGGCAAAATAAAATGCTTTTACTGTGATTCAAACTGATACCACATTCTATAACAATGTATACTGATTTCCAATCACATTTAACTTGACTTTGGAAATTTCATACCTGCTCTCTATAGCAAAAGTTTTTGTTTCAGGAAAGTTCGTACCTTGTCTCTGTTGTGAAATTTCTTGTTTCAGGAAAGTTCATACTTGTTCTCTATTGTGACAGTTCTTGTTTTCGTATAATATAACCTTATCTAAAACTAAAAATTTTTCTTTAAACTATTTAACATAAACTCATTAAAATGTACCATAGAGATATTTTTTCCTTTGTCTGATTTCTTTTTTCCTTCCCATTTTAGACTGCACTTAAGGAGAGTATAGCCGAACTTGACAACCTGCTGCACCCATCGGGTGCACCTTCTGTAAGTATTGTTTCCTTTCCGTAGATTTGTAAACTGTCTTTGGGTTAGAGATTGAAGTTTGTGCATTTATTTACTTAAGTTATAACCTAAAGTTTAAAGTATATCTAGTTTGTCAAGTTAATATACATTAGTAGTAGTATTAAGCTTTTTAAAAAACAAATTAAAAGAATTTTTTAATTCTATTAAAGAAATGCAAACAAAGCAAGAAATGTAAACATCTCCAGGAGCAATAATTTGTTTTGTCTCTCCAATAGCTTTCAGAAGACATCACATCACTGGAAGTAACTCTACAGGACCTTGATGCTAATATCGCAATAATTGGAAAGAACTCCCTCAATAGCGTAAGTGTCGTAAGCAGATTTGATGAATTAGAGCATAACAACAAGATAACCATATACACTATATATCTTTGCTTGTACTCATTCTCCCGTGTATTTATTGCAGTCCTCTATCCTTGTCTTCTCCTCCCCTCTGCTGTTCATTTACCTCATTTTCTGTGCTTCCTTCTAACATCACCCTTTGTAGTGCCTATATAAGTATGTAAACCTAACTCATTTGGCATCTCACAAAGAATCATACCCAAAACATCACATGTTTGTTCTGCCTTCTTGGCAGTGAAGTTGTCACTTATTGTCGTTTATCACTTTGTATCTTTTTAATTTCATTGGCTATCTAAATCATTGAATGAGATAGAGAGAAATACGTAAATAAATAAGTAAACGTGCAGCCATGAAAAGATACTGTCAGGATGCTAGGAGGATGCAACGTTCAAGCAATTTTACTGAATGTTCCATGCAAAAATTGAAAGGGACTGAATGAAATGGTTTGCCCTTACATAAGGTCGGAAATTATAACTTCATCTTCATATCTATGTTCGCAGATGGATCTTTCAATGATAATATGCTTGCAAGTTAATACTGAAAAAAAGTGAATCTTTGAACAGACTTGTGACCTGAAATTGTTGTGAAAGTTTTCGTGTAAAATAGTGAACCTTGTCAAGGAAACTGTATCTAAATTAGAGTATTCTAAATTGAGTAAGAAATAAACCGATAAGTTGTGTCTTTTGATGAGCCTTAAAATATTAAATTTATACTGAATATGTTAATTTAACACAAATATGTTGGTGTCCTAGTGGTTTGGCCACCAGATTTGGATTGTGAGGACTTGGGTTCAAATCCTGACAATTGCCTAAATGAAAATAAGCAAACTGTGGCCTGATGGTTAGGCTGCTAGCAGAATTGTGAGGTCTTTGACCTGAATCACGGCTATGTTAGGTCGTACATTGTATTCCTTGGGAAAGATTTTTAACTCATACTTTCCCAAGCCACCCAGGTACGAATGGGTACCAACATCAGGTGGGGAGTAAAACCTGTACTGTAGTTGTTGGATAATGGCACGCTGTTTGGGAGAAGAGAAAACGTGCAATTACACATACCGTGCAGTAATGGGAAGCTGCCCTAGTAAATCCTAGTATAATTGCATCTGCTACTCCCTCAGTGTTTATGCGATGCAACAGGACAGGTTATGTGACTGTAAAGACATAACAACACATGTGTATTGGCCTTTTAAAACAATTTATGTCTATCTATATATATAAAACTGTACATCTCAAACTTTGCCCTCTCTAAACTCAGGAATTACTGCACCCACAACCTCCATATTTCGCATGTAGATTTCAAATAGCCTGCTTTAGATTCTTAGCGAGTAAACTCTTAGGTCAATTCAGTATTTTAATTGATTGGGAAAAGATTGTTTTACCCGCGATCCGTGAAACTTTTTATTGTTACTAAATCTAATTTCTCGATTTATGGTCATTATCATAAAATCCCACATAACTTCAGTATCGAGAACTCTGTAAAAACCTGGAAAAGCGGGCGTAACTTCAGTATCAAGAACTCTGTAAAAACCTGGAAAAGCCCGCGTAACTTCAGTATCAGTACTAATTTGATCTAATAATCGCACTCTGTATCATAACCGATATTCTACCAGTGGTTTCTGAGTGAACCGCAGTCAAAATTCAAGAGACCCAGCTTTATAATAATGATAAATCATAATCCAACATTATTTACAGGCATGCTTGTATATACATATACTTTTTGTTTTTGTTTTTTCTTCTTTTGTTTTTAAACCGTAATCGTTCTGTGTGTTCTTGACATAAGAGTCTGTTCAATCGACCACTTTGAAGGCTCCTGCGAGATGCACAACGAGCATGCATTGCTGTACAAGGCGATGACATCACAGTTTACACCTGTATACGTGTGCAAGGGATTTCTCTTCTTTTTAAAGCTTTTAATGCGTGGAGGACGAATTATTTCATAAATGTTTTCATGTTGTCACAGTTTTGAGTTTTGAGCGTGCAATTATGCAAGCCTGGCGTGCATTTATGGATACTTATTAAATAGAAATTATTCGGTCACCCGCCATCAGCGTTCATTTGTGCAAATCGTGCAGTCATGCAGTATGCAATTATCCAATTACTGTATATGATTTTTGATTTGATTTCATTTCATTTACCCACATCCACAACTAAGGTATTGTCATGGCTCTTAGTAGGATTTTACAATTTTTCCCAGACTGCCCTGTAAACAGCCAAGGGATCTTTAACATGCACAGAGTGTTGTGATCTGCACATGGAACCTCCTTTTTATCCTCCATCTGCGTTGAGACTAGGAATCAATCCACCTACCTGGACCAGGGAGAGGGGAGGGAGGGGGTTACTCATGCACATGCATTTATCATACAGATATTTTAAATCATAGAGCTCCGCGTCAAGTGCATTTTTAAAAGAATTTTTACTTTTTGAATTTTTTGTTTTTTACTGTAAACTGTTCCATGTCTTGACTGTTCATTGGGTTTTTTGTTCTGTTGCTTCCACAGGGTACTCGTGCCTTTTCAGACAGACTTTTCAGAGTGACAGACACATTCATTGATTATCTGTTAAATGCAGTAAGAATTTATGACATTTTTTAAACAGATTGTGTCCTTTATTTTACGAGTCTTTTTGTTCATATGATGATTTAATAGAGGGCAAATTTTGTAAAAATTATTGAATTATTTTAAGTCTTTAAAATTATCTGTGATTTAGTAAATAATGTAATACTGGCTTTCAGTCTTCTGAGATTTTGTAAACATGATGGTCGTCCTTTCAAGGGTTCTCTTGGAGCTCAAACAACCCATGCCAATTAAAAAATAAGAAGACATATCGATGGTGCAAGTTGCAAGCCGTGTAAGTCCAATTTTGGATGTTTTGAGAGAAGCTAAGAAAAAGATGCTGCGCATTTTAATCTATTTTCACAGACACGCACGGTTTGCAAGTGTCTAAAACTAGACCCAATATGGATACAAGGATTGCTCATATGGTTATTATACAGGTTGTTATTGGTTCTTGTGCAACGGAATCCTAACTAGACGAAGCATAGGGCTTCCTAATGTTAAAAAAGCGAGAAAAGAAAAAGTGTTACTAGTTTTACACTTACAAGGTTTGCGACTTTCACCGTCTAAACAATGCACGCACAAGTCCAACTGATGTGTTGTAGTAAACGCGAAAGATAGAAGTGAAGAATTAACCCTATGGGAGTAAGAAGAAAAAAAGGAAGATGGAATTTAAAAAATCTGCCTAATTTTCCATCCAATGCCAAGGAATCCTAACTAGATGAGGCATGGGGGCTTCCTAGTGTTAAAAAAGCGGATAAAAGGTGTTACTAAATTTAGACCTACACGGTTTGCGATATTCACCATCGATATTTATTAACATGATAAAGTAAAGCAAACTAATTTAAGTCCCACATTCAAAGTTGACCTTGGGGTAACCAGGAGTAGAGTCCTGATTTTTCTTTCGTATTATTCACAGCTATTTAGATAGTTCACATTGCCACATCTCTTTGTTGTTTACGTTATGTATCTTTTTTTTAATTGCTACTAGACCTAGATCTATAGTCATCTTCTTTGTCATACTACTATCGGGACATCTTCCTCACTGTTGTGATGCCTGAGGTAGTACTTAGATCTAGATTCTAGATATTTCTTGTTTGTTGTCTGACGAAGGCTTATACCCGAAACATCACGTGTTTGTTGTGTCTTTATTAGTAGAGTTGTCACTTATTGTCATATTTCGCCTTTGACTTCACTCCACTGTGGCTCCTTCGTATTATTCACAGCTATTTAGATAGTTCACATTGCCACATCTCTTTGTTGTTTACGTTATTTATCTTTTTTTAATTGCTAAGAGATCTAGATCTATAGTCATCTTCTTTGTCATACTACTATCGGGAAATCATCCTCACTGTTGTGATGCCTGAGATAGTACTTAGATCTAGATTCTACTAATTCTAGATATTTCTCATTTGTTGTCTGACGAAGGATTATACCTGAAACATTACGTGTTTGTTGTGTCTTTATTAGTAGAGTTGTCACTTATTGTCATATTTTGCCAGTATAGTGTGGTAGTTTGTCATTGTGTTTCAGCCCACCTTACTTAATAAATTCTTACTATATTAATTATTATCAATGTGGCGTCAGTGGCCGAGTCAATAGGCTGCTGGACTGGGGATCATGAGGTCCCTGGTTCGAATCGTAGCTTTACACGTTTTTTCCCCACTCAACCCAGTTGCAAATGGGTACGAGGCCTAGCTTGGGAGTAAATATTTGCTTCAGACTAGCGTCCGGTTCAGGAGGTGATTGTTATTACCTGTTCTGTTTCACGCTGTTGAAATCGGGGTAAGCTCCAGCTCTATGGGCCATAATGGCCTTAAAGGAACTTTACTTTATTATCAGTAAGGGCCCACAATTAAATTGAAAATTGTTAAAATCATAGCAGAGATCTTGATAATGTTTTTGCTTTTTGCATCATTTCTTTTTCTTCTTTTTTCTTTATTTTGTTCTTTTTGTTAATTTGTTATGTTAGTAAGGATTTCTGATGTTTCTCTTGTTATATTTTGTTAAAACAGGGAATTCACACAAATTGAAATATAAATCATCTGATAGATATTTTCTAAATTACATCAACTAAAATTCCTAGAGTTCCTTTTAAATAAAAAGTTATTTGTTTTGTAAATTTATCCATTATTGTCCGTAATTTGAAAACAATAATTATACCACATCTTTGTTACAAAGTTTAGTCTTGATGATATGAAACTGTTTTCTTTTATCTTCCAGCTGGACAATGATATTGGCAAATGTCACCCCATCTGGGATTTCTATAAGACTCTTTTAAAAGACAACTTTTGTGGAACTTTTTATTGACTCTGTGGTAAACATTTTCATTACAAATTGATAACATTACATGAAGTCCAAAAGAGAGAGAAGAGGGGGTGGTACAGAGAGAGAGAGGGAGGAGAGAGGAGACAGAGAGAGAGAGAGAGAGAGAGAGAGAGAGAGAGAGAGAGAGAGAGAGAGAGAGAGAGAGAGAGAGAGAGAGAGAGAGAGAGAGAGAGAGACAGAGACAGAGACAGACAGACAGACAGACAGACAGACAGACAGACAGACAGACAGACAGACAGACAGACAGACAGACAGACAGACAGACAGACAGACAGACAGACAGACAGACAGACAGACAGACAGACAGAGTCAGAGGGAGATTTTGGGATTGTAATCACTTGTCATTCAAGCTAGAGGGATTCTTAAAATGTTAACATAGGAAATGTGTTTCCTTGTTACATTTTCACTTATTGTTATAAAAGACAGATAAATAAATTAATATTGAGTTATCTATAATGTTAATGAATTAGCAAACAGGGATTATTTCATAAACTTTTACACAATGGACAATGTGTATTACTGTTTGTTTTGTCTTTTAAAAAAAGTAAATTTGTTGAAATAAGTATTACTTTTGTATTGAGTATCTATGAACTCATTACCTTGTACATTATAAATAATAGAATATCATTGGCTCAGAATTTTATTGTTCTTACTGCACATAAACGTGTTTTGAGAAAAAAAGCCTCAATATTCTCAGCTGTAAAGAGAATCTTTGGTTAGGACAAAGTGCTAGTAAAATCTGTGACAGTCTTACAATTTTTCTGTGAGACGACTGTGACTCTGAAAATGATTATAGATTGTTTGACGACTGTGAATTCGATAATGATCATAGGCAAGACATTTGAGAACTATGAATCTGATAATGATTACAGGTAAGACATTTGAGAACATTGACGACTGTGAATCTGATAATGATTATAGACAAGACATTCGACGACTGTGAATCTTATAATGATCATAGACGAGACATTCGACGACTGAATCTGATAATGATTATAGACAAGACATTTGACGACTGTGAATCTGATAATGATCATAGACGAGACATTTGACGACTGTGAATCTAATGATGATTATAGGCAAGACATTTCATGACTGCAAATTTGATAATGATCATAGACAAGACATTTGACGACTGTGAATCTGATAATGATCATAGACAAGACATTTGACAACTGTGAATTTGATAAGTATTATTACTCCAAAATCGTCAAATGTAGAGTAAGGACAACATGGTTCTGAGCCAACAATATCTCTGAAATCAGTATGATGAATTTTAAAACATAAGTTTGCTTGCTCTTGCACCCTTGTAGAATGGATTATGGTTCGCACTTGGTTGGAGTCTCTTCTTTATGATGCCAAGTCTAATTATAGCCATGAAGCTTTCCTCACACTTCAGAAAAATGAGGCTGACTGACAGGTACAACAATATTGACATAAAGAGGAGGGATTTTTTTGGGGAGCTTCTCCTAGTTTGAATTTTTTCCCACATTTTACAAAGATATGAAAACAAAAAGATATTAAGTCATTTACCCAAATCCTGAATAATAAAAAAAAATCTTGTTTGCGTCAGATGCAGCGCTTTAAGTTTGACTTGATACTTGTTCACTGTATGTTCAATTCCAACCACTTATAAACTTGAGATAATGGTACAACTTTCCCCTACAAAAATGATAGCAGTGGTCTTATATTAACAAAAAGCAGTAAAGAAAGAAAGAAAGGAAAACACCCTGCTCCCCCACACACATACAAATAACAAACAACATCCACCCTAAAGTTAGATGGAATGACCTCTAAATCTATGTCGCAGCAGGTGTGATAATTATTGGATGAAAACGTTATTGAAAGTATAATTTCATATTTTTTCAAACCCTCACAGGAAGTCTTGAATTTGTTTATTCTTTTGCTTATTTTGTTGGGGTTTTTTTTTTTTGATCAGAGCTCTAGTCATAATGCATTATAATTTGCATGCCTGTTTGGAAAACTAATCTATTTCACTTTTAAGAAAGATATCTTCTCCCTTTCTTTCATATGTGATAGAATACCACTAGCTCTGTGTAATTACATTGTAGGCCTATTGTTTATTGGTTAACTTGGATACGCTTTAAATTGATCACATTCATCAAAGATTTTGTTGGTAGCACAATGATTATACACCTTTCATTACCTCTGTGCATGTTTCATTGTACATGTTCAATAGAGTGATATTCATTTAAAAGATCTAATTACAAAATTTGAAAGAGCTCAACACTTGAATAAAAAGAAGGTGATTGTCATCAAACAAATTTTCTCATCCTTTCATTTCAGTTCATATGATGATTTCGAACATCAGTAAGTTGGATTTTTATACCACTAGGTGAAATAAAATTTATAGGATATAAACATTCTTCTTTGTGCTAAATAAGTTTGTGATTATTTTGCTCAGTAGCTCACCTTTCATTATAGTATTTTGTCTCAAGGACTCAGTTTTACTTATAAGCTGTTCACGTTCAAGTAACAAAAGTAATCCATGAATTTGATTTATTATTGTATTGTCTCCCTGAAAACATTTGAGTTAACCACATTCCTTCTTTCTCTTTATGACAGTGCAATGAAAACCATTCCTCAAGGTTCAGGACCGCCATATATAAAACCAAAGTAAGCACGATATACTCAATGGTATTAGTTACAGTGAGACAATCTGTAAAAAATATTTATCTATAGTAGATACACAACAAAAACACACACCTACACAAAGCATTATAGCCCAATACACAAAAGCACCATAGACTGATGGAAAGTATTTTAATTGTATAATAATGACCAATGCAATGGTAACAGAGCCATCCTTTTATTTTGTCCAGACTGCCCTGTAAACAGCCAAGGGATCTTTAACATGCACAGAGGGTTGTGACCTGCACACAGGACCTCTTTTTATCGTCCGTCTCCGATAGGACCAAGTGTAGATCCACCTACCTGGATCAAGGGGGTGGTTTTACTTTGGGGAAAAAACTTGAGAAAACTTTTCAACATGCTGAGGTTTGAACCCTCAACCTTCTGGTTGAGACGCTGACACCTTGCCTCTGGACTATCGAGTCCCTTGAGTTAAGCTGCACATTCACATTTACGTTGAATAAAGCTTTCGGCAAATACTGTCCTATGGTATTCATTTTCATTTGATAACTTCTCATCAAAGATTTCCGTCCCTGCCAGGCTATAGGCCACGAACAAACACTTTCCCCTCATCTGTGTCCATGGCCAGCTTCTGCAGGTCCATCTAGGTGTTTCTACATCTCTTTGTGTCATTTTCAACACTCCTTCTCCGTGTTGCTCGTAGCCTGCCCCTCTTTCTTATTCCTTGTGGATTCCACTGAAATGCCTGTCTTGCTATGCTGCTATTTTCCTTATGGTGTGTCCAATCCATCACCATCTTCTTTGCCCTATATTTCCCATCACTAGCTTGTGCTGAGATCTCCCACATATTTCTTCAGGGCACACTTTGTCTGTCACCTTTTTTACTCAGGCATCCATTTATGAACGTCTGTATCTGGTAACCTATAGAAGGAAAATAATCTCTGCCACCTAACTGTTCTAAACCGAAAAGTTAATATCCTCTCTTGCATGCACACAGCTCTTGAGTGAGGGCTTTTTCTTCTTCTTGTTGATGTTATTATTATCATTATCATGTTTTACTTTTATAATTTTGCAGCAGTTAAATCAAGTGAGAATAGAATATTAAACTAAGTCATTTAAAGTCAGTTTGGCATTTCGGAGGAATAATTGAAGAAAAATTGTCACTTCATTAACTTAAGTATCTTCACCAGTTGTAATCATTGATGCATCGCTCTTCTCTCCCTATTCACTTTCTGCTTTTAACAAAGATGTCTCACAACAGTAAAGGAAACAATGTTTTTGTATTATTTTACAGCAAAACTGCCCCACTGACAGAGTAAGTAAATTTGTGTCAAAACTAATGTATTTAACAACCTCTAACATGCTTTCTAATATTATCCTTTGCAGCAAAGTGCAACCCAGCAATTAATTTTGTGTTATGGGATAAGAACATCGATCACAAGTGAGTTGAAAATTTATTAAAAGGGGCTATGAGAATATTTCTTTTCTCTTAATGGAAGAGCTATACATATTATAGTAAGTTACCTAAACTGAGAAAGTATGGTAGATATGAGATGACACAGAAGAGGAGAGAAACAAAATGAGGAATATTATGTAACTCAATTATCGTATATGAAAATCCAAAATCACAGAATAGATTTATTTTGTCTCAAGATGTAGCAAGAAAAAACAACACACCTATATTTTATAAAGAAATGTTGCAGCTGGTATGCCATGGAGTGAAAACAAATGTTTCTTAAAAAGGATAATAGAAAGACGACACCTTCAACAAGAATAATCACCTTGAAACACATAATTGTGGATTATACTAGGAAGCTTTAATAACGCACCAACCCTTTGAACTGCCTATTACATGTCATCTCCTTTGAGCTGCCCATCACATGTAAAATTGTGAGTGAATCTGTCAAGTTTGGTTTCTACCTAATAGTTTGACCAATTCTTAAGGCAAGTTTTTGACCAAAAGGTTGATTTTCTGTTCTTTGCATATTCGGGTAGAACAATCATTTATCTACAAGTTCATGGCAGAAAAATGTCCATGTGACGTATCATTTTTTTTTTACAAAATATTTCGTAGGCGAGGGTAGGTAAAAACAATAAAAATTTTGACGTAAATTACCCTACCACTGACTGAGAAATTTGGAGTAAAACCCGTATATTGGAGGTTAATCGCCAAATGTGGCAACACCAACTTTGACCTCATTTTTGCCGTCACTGATTTACGTGTTGGCCCATCGCTGTGTGATACAAGAGGCGTTGCACGTCAGTGTGTATGAAACACGCGCACAAGCATAGGATATAAAGAATAAAGAAAAAATAGTCATTTCAACATCTGTTTTCACAACAGTGCACATCTAAACCTAGATTTATAATCCTATTTACATAAGTAACAATGTCAGAGACTGTCGAAAGAGTAAGGGGGCTGCTACAACAAGGGAAACCCGTCTGAAGCGTTTGATTTGTGTTATTTTCTTTTGATTTTTTTACTTGCATTTTTTTCGAAATGTAGTTTTTCCACACTAAAATTATATCTCCTTCGCCATTTACTGAACAATTTGTATCATATTTGGCACACAGGTTCCTCTTGTCAATGTTAATAGTATTTTCAAAAATTCATATAAAAAAAAAAAATCAAAAATATCAAAAAAACCGATGTCACTCTTTAGATCAGATATTGAATGGAAAAGACGATCTGCATAGATTTTGAGTGATTTTATTCATAGCTAAGGGAGGAGATAGATTTTGTAAATTGAGTCAAAATCCAAGATGGCGGTCGTTTCTATGACAACCAAGTACGCTACAAACTTTTCAAAGATATAGGATGACTGTATTTTGACAGTTACACGTGTACATAGTAAAAGCAAAAACCTTAACTCAAAAGCAAAAAAAATCACTTCTGTTGATATGCTCCAATTTCTTTCAGAAAGGCAAAAATAGTTTCAGGATCATTATTCCGAAAGAGTTTGTAAATGCTTCCCTCGGAAAAATATTTCATTTGTATATCGATCAGAGCATTCTATTAAAATATGTTTAATGGTAAAAAGGCAATCACAGGAGTGACAGAAAGGCTGGTCATCATGGGTCAACAGGAAACCCTGTGTGAGCCACGAATGGCCAATATGTATGCGACTTAAAACGTGCTCTTCTGTTCTACTTCTTACTTTTACATTTGGCCTTTCTGTCATTTTTGGGACCACTTTACGAAGCTTGTTATTAACTTCTTGGTCCCACTCCTCTTGCCAAGTTTCGTTAATATAATTATTTATCAAGAGTTTCAAGTCTGCATAATCAAGTAAGGAACTAGGGCTGACATCTTTGGAGCATGCCATTTTTGTCAACTTGTCGACACTTTCATGTCCATTAATGCTAACAACACATCTCTGGATGTCTTCAAGACGCATTTGAACACACATTTATTTAGAAAAGCATTTCATTTTTCTTGTTAGACATTAAGTAATATTATATTTTTTCTTTCTTGTAATGCGTCCAGAGGTATATATATAAGATGTTTGCGCAATATAAATGTGCAATATTATTTTAATTTTTATTATTATTATTTCTATTATTATTATTATTATCATTATTATTATTATTGTTGTTGTTGTTGTTATTGTTGTTGATGTTGCTGTTATTATTATTATTATCATTATTATTATTATCATTATTATTATATTATTATTATTATTATTATTATTATAATTATTATTATTATGAGCCTAGAAAAAGAATTTTCTTCTGTTCTTTTGAATTGATGAAGTCGCACTTCGCAGCACACCATTGATTACATCACAATTAATGTGTCCTTGGAGATGATGACAACTTGATATAATAACCAAAAGTTTTGTCAAAAAAAACAAAGTGATAAGGAGATAATTTCAAAGGCTCTCTAGAGGCAGCGATAACAACAAACTCTACAATGCCATGACTTTCAGAAGCTCAGAAAAATCAAGCAACTGGCATGAGGTTGGCTGCTTGTTCATTTCATGAAATAAGCCATCTTCTTGACTGCAAATGCTCCACCATAACTCACTTGTTCCAGCGGGTGGAAGCAACTGGAGTAGTGGCTGACAGGAATGGGTGTGAAAGGAAGAGAAAGACTCGCAAAAACCAAGATGTTGGTATCTGTCAAGCATCCCAGGACAAGCCATCCTGCTCTACCAAAGGAATGGCACATAATTTAGGTGTATGCCAAGAAACTGTAAGAAGATGTCTGAAAGAGGATTGTCTGAAATACTAAAGGCATTATACCGGTTATATCTCACTCAGGAACATCGTCATCTGCAGTTAAATGGGCCATCGCACACCAAAGCCATTTCAATATTGCTGGCTCATATGGTTGGGTAAAACTTTGGAGAAGACCCTGTACCCGTTTTGATGATAAAAACATTGTTGAGGTTCAACTGTTTAGTGGTGGCAGTGTAATAGTCGTCCATTGAAACTTGAATGCCTACAGATATCTTCACAAAATTTTCCAAGCCATGTCATTTCAACCATGGCACAGAATGCTGAGCTTTCAATATTCCAACAGCCTTCATACAACAGACATTTGTTGAGAATATCTCCGTAAACAGGATTTTGAATTATTCTCTTCGCCTGCCTGATCACCAAACCTGTCACCAATCGAGCACTTGTGGAACATCTTGGTTTATCGTAAAATCAAGAAGCCCACTGATGGTGCAGGAACTTGAGGAAGTTCTTGCTGAGGAATGAAACAGCATTCCTCAAGAGACAGTACAACACTATGTGTGCTTGATGAGACGCTGTGTTGCTCATGTTGTGAATGCCAACAGAGGACACATACTCACTATTAATTGTGAATAATACGAAGGAGCCACAGTGGAGTGAAGTCAAAGGCGAAATATGACAAACTCCACTAATAAAGACAGAACAAACACATGACGTTTCGGATATAACCCTTCGTTAGACAACAAACGAGAAATATTTTACACCAATTTGTATAATTT
>JAXRKP010000010.1:533439-545939 GCA_037039925.1 Doris montereyensis
AGTCAGCCTCGTGCAGGCATTGGTACGTGATTGTAGATATCTTGTAGTCAATGCGGGATTTTATTGGGAGCCAGTGTAGGTGTTTAAGTATTGGCGTAATGTGTTCTCTTTTTGAAACTTCCATAACTAATCTGGCGGCATTGTTTTGTATTATCTGCAGTTTCTTGATTTGTGTCAGTGGAAGTCCAGCCTGCAGAGAATTGCAGTAATCAATTCTTGAAAGAACAAATGAGCAAATTAATTTGTTTGTTGCTTCAGGAGTGATGTATTTCCTGATATGACATATTCTTTTTAATTCCAGATAGCAAACTTTTCTCAAATGTGAGATATGGTCTTCCATGGACATGGTACAATCCATGATAACTCCTAAATTTCTTACTTTTTTGACAACAGGAATTTCTTCGCCACAGATTTTAACATATCTTAATTTAGCGGCTTCTACTTTGGCTTTGCTTCCTATTGCTATAACTTCTGTTTTGTTCTCATTTAATTTCAATTTATTGGATGTCATCCACGAAGAAATCTGGGTGGCGCAATCAATAAGGGAAGTTATGACAGATGGCAGTCCGGATATTTCAGCAGACTTATAGAGCTGAGTGTCGTCAGCGTAAATGTGGTAATTAAAAGGATGTTGATTGATGATGTTGTGTATTGGTTGTGCGTACAAAGAAAAAGGATTGGCCCCAGAACCGAGCCTTGGGGCACACCAAAATGAAGAACAGAATAATTTGATAGCTTTCCATGGACTGATACAGCTTGCTTTCTATTGCTGATGTACGAACTGAACCATTCCAGAGCAGTGCCTTTGATGCCAAAAGATAACTCTAAACATTTAAGAAGAATGCCATGATCTATAGTGTCAAATGCAGCAGATAGGTCTAACAAGGCTAAAATGGATAGTTCTCCTTTATCGGTCGAATTCCGTAAATCAGATTGTACTTTCAGAAGTGCTGTCTCTGTGCTGTGCTTTCTTCTATAAGCAGACTGATAGGTTCCTTTCAAAGAGTTTTCATCTAAGTGTTGGTCGATTTGGCTCAAAACAGCTTTTTCTAATATTTTGGAAAGAAATGGTAGGTTGGACACTGGTCTGTAATTTTTCAGATCGTTTTGATCAAGGTTGTTCTTTTTTAATAAAGGTCTAACTATGGCCTCCTTAAAACTAGGGACAACAATTCCATTTGTTAGTGACTGGTTGATAATATTGGTAATATGGGGCAAGGTGATATCAAGGCAGCTAAGAAACAGATTTACTGGCAGTGGATCAAGTTCACACAATTTTTTAGTAGATTTCATGATTGTAGATTTAACAAAATCTTCTGTTACAGGTTTAAAAGAAGAAAAGGAATTACCGTCAAATACGTGATACCTGGGATCAGAGTTTGTGGCATCTAAGTTTTCTCGTATCTTTTTAATCTTATCGATGAAAAAATGATTGAAAGCTTCAGGTAATTCACTCACCGGGATGTTAGTTGGTAAGTACTGTACATTCTTTTTACCCAAAAGGTCATTGCAGATTGAATAGAGGTTTGAACTTGATTCACTGTCTTGTATCTGTTTGTTTAAATAAATTGATTTTTCTTCTTTAATAACATTAGCAAGAGAACTAATTTCTTGTCTGTAAATGTTTTTATGAACAGTCGATCCAGTTTTTTTCCACAGTCTCTCGGCTTTTCGTTTTTTTTCTTTCCGTTCAGAACTCTCTCGTTGATCCAGGGCGCTGCAGTCCTTATTGGGGCGAGTTTCTCTCGAATTGGAGCGTGTTTGTCGAGAATTGTTCGGAGGGAGCTATCAAAGTCATTTGCTGATTTCGGTGTCCTGTCTGAAAATGAATTTAAAAGGTCTTCTTTGAAGGTGTCGATGTCAATGCCTTTAATGTTTCTGCAGAGGATCTTTTCTCTCGTTGTCTTGGGTTTGTCTACGTTGATTTTGAATGAAATGGCGTAGTGGTCTGATATGCAACATTCTGACACTTTTACTATAGATTTGACTAAATCGCTTCTTGTTAAAACTAAGTCTAGAATGTGTTGTTTCTCATGTGTTGCGTCAGTGACGAGTTGTTGGAAACTGTGTTCGTCAATCAGTGTGATTAAGCTCTTTACAGATGAATTAGTTGACTTTTCAAGGTGATAGTTATAGACTGTAAGGGATGGGGGAGAAAATTCACTTTACTACAACCTTCATGACAGATGTATTGAAGTCATTACAGCCGTCTTATTTTCATAGTGGTTTAATGACATTAGTGCTGGTTCCAGGAAAAGATCAATACATCCGAAAATCATTACAACCAACTTCACTACAAGTAAGAATGGAATCAACTGTAATTCTTATTTGATTTTAAATTCAATGTCAGGGATGTGGTGTGATAGTTTCCTATCTAATCATTTTTTTTAAAAATTTCATCACAAACTGTTAATTTAATTCTGATTTTAAAGTGATGTTTTTAATTCTGTAATTAAAATCTTTCCCGTTATTGCTCATCTAATTTCAGTTGGCAGTTGAAATATTCTTTTTGTTTCTTACATGATTAAATGCTTTGATCATATCCGTCCTTTTGAATATGTGTGTTGCTCATAACAGCAATTAGTATTTTGATGCTATATCCTTTAAATTTTGTGTGTTGCTCTTAATAAAAATTCTTAATTTTGAGGCTATGACTGGTAAAAAAAAAATAATTTAACTGACTTTCCTGTGATTACATTTCATATGATTTCAAAGTACAGAGTGAAAATTGGGTACCCAATAAATGAATGTTGAATAATTCTCTGGTTGACTATTTTAATTTATTTACAGTATGTGCAGTCTGTATGGCCTGATTGTTTTGTTTCCTCATTCATAATTAGTTTTTAGAACATTCAGCTAGTTTAATCGTTCGTAATGATAATGAAATACAGCCAAATGATGCTAGAAGTCTCTCTCTCTCTCTCTCCCCCTCCCTCTCTCTCTCTCTCTCTCTCACCCCTCTCTCTCTCTCCCTCTCCCTCTCTCTCTCTCTCTCTGTCCCCCTCTCTCTCTCTCTCTCTCTCCCTCTCTCCCCCCTCTCTCTCTCTTCTCTCCCTCTCTCTCTCTCTCTCTCTCTCTTCCCCTCTCTCTCTCTCTCTCTCCCTCTCTCTCTCTCTCTCTCTCTCCCCCCCCTCTCTCTCTCCCCCTCTCTCTCTCTCCCTCCTCTCCTCTCTCTCTCTCTCTCTCTCTCTCCTCTCTCTCTCTCTCTCTCTCTCTCTCTCTCTCTCTCTCTCTCTCTCTCTCTCTCTCTCTCTCTCTCTCTCTCTCTCTCTCTCTCTCTCTCTCTCTCTCTCTCTCTCTCTCTCTCTCTCTTGCTGTGCTAGTCTGTCTGTCTGTTTCTCTGTCTCTGTTTTTCTGTCTGCCTGCCTCAGTCTGTCTCTGACTCTGTATGTATGCCTGTCTGTCTCTCTCTCCCTCTCTTATCATTCAACTGTTGGTCTTTAAAAAAAAGAAAGCAACCACAATATTTTGGATAGTAATGTGCAACATCTTAAACATGTCCTCAGTGCTCAGTCAATAAAGGATGGGAGCAAACTTGGCAGCACATCTTCTTTGTAGGTAGTAGTGACCTCATAAGATTATGTAAACTGCAATCTAGACCAGTGCCTCTCAAACTATCTGGTGCGGCGCCCCAGCAGTTGTTTTTTTCTTCCTAGGTGCCATGGAAGGTGAGCAAAACAAGCAGAGTACACGTATCGGCATAAATAGCTGGCATATTGTCACTTGTACGCGTATCACACTTTGAGTAGTGCTGGTCTAGACCGTCCAGCAATAAGACTGCTCAGGCATGATTCAGACACTTCAACTGTGAATCTCAAGCTAAAAACTAACAAAAAGTTGAAACTTAGTAAAAGTACACGTACCAATTCAAACGGTGAACGTTACGAGAAGTAAAGAAAACACACAAAATGTCTTAGTCGTCCAATCAATCTTGTTTTTATTCTAAACTGGTTTAGGAATGAACTGATTGACCCAACATTGCATGAACATGAAGCAGTAAACACAGGAGCAGCAAGCATGAATGGGAACGAGGTAAATGTACAACTTCTACATTAATACTGTTGCAGATATTAAAAGCTGACACTCATTGCACTGGCTACTGCTGCAGTTGTTAAATGTGTGAACACTTACTGACTGAAGATACATTAAAGTATTCAATTAATAGTCTCTAAGTAAACACACTCTTGTAACAAGAGCCATAAAACATTTTGATGAGGTTAGCATTACAAGAGGTCTAAGTCCATAATGATTTAAGCATGAGCTGTGTTTATAGAAAAAGAAACCCCCTCTTATACATTATACCCGTCTCATGACTGTGTCAGTCATTGGGGGGACCTGAGAGTAAAAGAAGCCAACAGCATCTGCCAGCATCTGCTTCTGTTTGCAGTAGCCGATAAGAAAATGTCCAGGAAGATCAGATATGTCCATTCTTTGACGTTATCAGACCAGCTCTTGAGTTGCCTTCCACGTCTACATCATCCTTCAACCATGCCTTGTAGTATTGTTTTAGAGAAAGTGTTGTGTCTAACTACATGCTCAAACGATGTCAGTTTTCGTTGTCTGATTGTTGACAGGAGAGGTTCTTGGGGCCTACGAGGTCAGTCACCGTATTTCAAACAAAACTGTTGGTTTTGTGCTCTCTGTATGAGATGTGGAAGAGACTCCTCCCCTTATGCCCTTCAACTAAGCCAATAATTACGTTTTCACAATTTTTATCAACCAATTAGGTGAAACGTTCTAGTTACACTCTTTCAGAATTATCAAGGCTTCAAGTGCATGTTTTTAGCCTCTTTCCTCAAAACAAACTAAACGTGACTTAGCCCCTTGGTAATGATAACTCCTTCATTTCTTTGTTTAAAAAAATCATTCTAGATGGGCTGAAAACTATGTAAAAAGAAATATAAGTAGATAAACATCACTTAGGGAGCTTGATGAAATTAACAGTATTTCCTTTCATTGAAATCGTAGGAGCAGATATACGAGAACATGTTGAACGTCCCATTAGCATTTAATAAAGAGAACTGGAAGTAAGCAGAAGGGAGTGGGTCTTGAATGTAATCTAGTGACATCAGAGATAGTTTAAGACCGATCAGCACATAAATAAGTGCTTCAACTTGTGATACCATAATAATGATGTTACATCAACTTTTGTGCACTGACCTAAATATCTGTTTCAGAATCATCTCTGAAATTTTACAAGGCCGAATGTGCATATATGACATGTCTGGTTCGATAACTTCACTACCTTATTACATTATGCACAAAGCAAAGCATTTTTTCCACTAACAGTTTACAATCGCAATACAGTTTACTTTGGCAGCAGTCTTTCATGGTGCCATATTACCAGCATGTCAGTTTAATGATCTCACAGCAGATGTGCATCTACAATACCATTTTTTAGAAATCAAAAAATCTGGAGAGAGTAGTCGTGGTGGGATGTTCAGAATGTTTCACAAAGGTTACAGTTTGATGCATTAAATATCAAGAAGAACATATAGTAGAAACTTGATTAAAAATTGCATTTACATCATAAATAAAAAGAACACAAAAATGTGTCATCATAATAAACATGGGCTCAATCTATTAATAACTTGAAAAAAGATTTTTAAAAAGAGGAAATGAGTGTACGTAAACCTTAAAATGTAATTTTGTTGTTGTGTAGTTCACAATCAGTTAATGAAGTCAACATAAAAAAAAAGCTTTATGAGTTAGCTATATAGTTTATTTACATGTAAAGAATATTAATTCAATACCCTTGTTTATAAAGTCAGCAGCCACAGAAAAGCTGTTCACAGCAGGTGTACATTTGATTTACACGTAAAGGGATGACAACAAATAATAACAGTATAAAAATTGTCAACAGGCTTTATAAATACATAATATAAAGATAGGACCAGCAGCAAGTAAAAATCTTTTTAACATCAATGCAACGTGATTTTGAATGATGCCTTCTAGCAAGGGACATTTCAAGATAATACCCTGGTCACTAGATGGCAGACTCCATAGCTATAGATCGTTAGATGCAGACACAGTTTTGTTTTTAATTTTTGATTCTTATCAAGAAGATACCATAAGCAATGGAGGGAAGGGGAAGGGGGGAAGGGGCGCTATTTCACAGTTAAGCAGCATAAAATAATGTAGGTCAAATTTGTATTTAATGTGACTAGTATGTACTTCTTATCAGACTCTACTTACAATTAGACATGAAACAGCTGGTGACATGACTTACCGGAGGAATCTAACCATGCCTCCCTTGGGGAGGGGAGGGGGAGGGGTATTCAAGGTGAGGGATTGTGGATAGATTTCTTATGTTTTTCTGACTTAATCTTGTAAAATGCTAATCACGATCTACTTACAATTAGATTCGATTCTGAAAATAGCCTTTTTGGCCTCGTTTTGGCCATATTGGAGACTATTAACTGCAAAAATTACCAAATGGGGGAGAAATCTGATGTTCACGTATTCAAGACACAGCTGACAGCAATTTGTTGTGCATTAAAGATAGTTAAATCTATAAATTCTTTAATGGACAAACAGCCATGTGTAAAAATTCTTAACATGAATTAAGAGTAAAAGTGTTATATAATATAGCTGATAAGAGATGAAGTTATGAACATTTTACACTGTAACTGACAGAGATAAGTAAAAAGTGAATACAACGTCAGCTGTAAACACAGTGGCTTTTCAAATACAAAAAAAAAAAGATTTTCTCTTGAACTTCATGTTTGAAAAAAATAAATTTAAAGAAAAAGGATGTTTTTCCATATCAAATGGTTTGTGACTTCAGTGCAATTTTGTCTGTCTCCAGCTTTTCCAGTTTTTGAAATATAAGCTCAGGAGTGTTCTGACTTCTTTAAAAATGTATGGACATAGAATAGAATGCATTTCCAATACTGCAAATTAAAAAGTGCTAATGAGATGTGTGTGTATCATTGAAAACGAAGATTTATAATTTTTCTTACACAAGGTAGGGTGGCATCGGTATGCTAGGGGCTAAGTTGCCGAACTTGGGGTCATGGGGTCCTAGGTTTGAATCCTAGTACATAATGCTAAGTCCAATGTTGTGTTCCTTGTTAAAGATACAAGGCATTTTTCTTGAATTTTCCCCACTTGACCTAGGAGCAAATGCTTCCAGCTACAATTTTGAAGCAAAAACCTGCAACAGACTAGCGTCCTGTCCAGGAAGTGACTATTATCACCTGTTCCTCTTCACGCCTTAGAAACCGAGATAAGCTCTGGCTCTATGGGCCATACAGGCCTTGAAGGAACTTCATTTACATACTAGGTGACATATCTATAAAGGAGAAAAGTTGAAGATTCGACAAAATAGCACTGAACTTGCGAGTAGACATTTGATGAGTTTCATTTTTCTGTTTGTGTTCCATACTTAATTCTTCTCTGCTTTAAATTGTATTCTCAAAAATGTCTTCATTCTTCTAAACAATTATGCCCAAAGTTTGCTTGACATTTAATTCAGTCTTTTATTTATCCCCCACCGATATGAGAGGGCGCTATGACCAGGTTATTCATAAAACTTGAGCACCCACTTGGGATTTCCTTCAAATATGCAAATTGTCAATCAACACTAGATTATCGTGTAATATCCTTTCAAAGGGAAAAACCCAACACCCAAGCAAATCTATGTAAATGCTAGCGCTCTTTTTTCTCCTTTATTTGAAAGGGGAAGTAGGGGGGGGGGGGGGGGGGGGGGTTGTCTGATATCTATTATCAAACTTTCATACTAATAGCAAGTAGCATTTAACACCTTCTGCTAATCATTGCAAAATAAAGCGAGTAGACGAATGCAAAGACAATAATTATCTGGGGGGACTTTTTCCTTTTTGGTCTATATATTCATCACTAGAAATCATAATTGATACTTGTCAATGAGGTTAAACTAAATAATTTCAATGACACTCAGTGCTTTGAGCCCTTTTGAACTTTGTAAGGATCAGAAATACCATGAGGACGATTATAAAGAAATTAAACAAAACTCAATTTAGACTTGTAGGTTTGACTCTAACCGGACCATAAATGATGATTAAGAAGGAAGAGGCATAATTAATTTAATACTTTACTAAATAACAAGCTATACTGCCTTCTTCATAATAACTAACAAACTCAATTCTTGGGACTGGTCCGTGCTCAAATACATCCATTACTTCAAGCTTCTCAAATAAGATACAAATAGCAAACAATGATGCTGTTTATATCAAGCATTACCTGTTGGTTTATGACTTTGCAAATATAATTATTTGAACAAAATAGCTAGATCTATGTACTTGTTTGAACGAAACAGCTACAGCTATGCATTTGTTTGAACAAAACAGACATGTATCTGCTTGAACAAAACAGCGTCATATTTGTTTGAACAAATCAGCTTTGTTTTTTGTTTTTAGCAGAACAGCTATGCATTTGTTTGAACAAAAACAAATATCTATCTATTTAAAACAAAACAGCTATGTATTTCATGTATTTAAAAGAAATATTTTACAGGAAGTGACTTGAGCAGATAAGTTGAATCAGTACTGTGATATCTTGAGCAATTTGTGTTAAAAACTTTGATAATACTAGCAAATCCGCAACAGTTTACTTTAGACACAATTTCTCAGACAATTTATGAGCATGTAAAGTAGTTTGGGTAGAGGAGACAACATGATGAAATAGCTTATCCCTTTGGCTCATCACGTGCAAAAATGAAGGAAAAATGACAAAGAAAAGGAGAGGCATCAACACCTACAGCAGGTGCTTATGCAGAGAACAAAAAACATACATATACATGTAAATGGGGGGAACAAAATACATCTTTAGAATATAGCAAATGTCAATATTGACAATTTCCTTTTCTTTTTTTCTTTTTTTCCGGCCGTTACAAATTCATACTGAGAAAGTATCTAGATCTAGGTCTACCTAACTTTCAATCATGTTTGATGATTTCTTATATCATTATGATACTCCAAATCCATTCTGTATCCTCACTAGAAATTCAGTTAGGTAGAAAGGAAGGAAATAAAACATGACCACGCCTTATCTTTCCTTTTACTTTGAAGAAAATATATGAACAGTAATTTGGACATGTACTACAACTTTTGATTCAACCTTGACAATAACTGATAAATTAACTCTTTTACAACATATTCAACCAAACCCACAATTCAAAGTTTAGGTACAATGATAAAGAAATTCCAATAATTCAATTCCATTTAAATAAAAAAACAATGATCGTGTCTCTATTTGTACTTAAAACATCTCTTGCACATTGATACAGTCATAAGACTGACAAATTAGAAAGTTAAACTTAACTTTGGCCTAAATCATCTTCCTTTAAAATAACAGAAGCACCAGTGCTTAGGAAATGGTACAGAAGTTCAACATGATAAAACAGGAGTAAATGTGTAACATAAAAGTTTCATTTTTTAAATTGTCTGAAAAATCATTGCCAGATCCATAATTCATGTCATAAATGCTGAACACTGTTTGTGAATCACAATGCCAAATATAAAAGTTGTCTGATTGATCAACTGATCGAATTCAAAATAATAACAAGTGAACACAACATTGTTGGTACATAGAAAGAAATAGCAGGTTGTTATGGGGACAGTATCAATAGAGGAAAAAGTAAACTGCATCATAGCACCAATCATCAAATCCACAGACAGCACATCAAACTTTCATTCAGAATTTGTGGTCTCAGTCATGTTTTGGATGAAATTATTTCAATTATCAAAACGTCAACATAAGTAACTCATTAGGGTTTTGACTATGGTTTTAACTCCTTTACAACGGATCAAGTCACTGATGTAGACGGTCATTAAAATGCCTTTAAGGAATTCTCAAAACCCTTGAATAATGGATATTTTAGGTCTTTTTTTTTTTTAAACATGAGAATCAAGTGACAATTGCTTAAATCAAAGAGCACACTAGTTTGGCTTGCCAGAAGGCTGTGGCCTTTCTTTCATTTTGACTTTGAAGAGATACCTTTAATGTAAAAAAAAAATTCCATTGCCACATGAGGATAACTTTTGGTTTAAAATGTGTAAATAGGTCCTCACTTTACGGCCTCCAGTCTAGATACAAAAAAACAAAATGAATATCTTTGATAGCTCATCAGCAACCCTCTGAAGATTTTGTAGCAACTAAAATGGAACTTAAACTTGACCACTTTTAACCAAGGCACCAAAAGGAAAATAATATCTTTTAAAATTTTATACAAGTACATAAATCGCGAGATGACAGAGGACAGCTATTCAAGGTGACAATGCTAATAAAAAAAATTATGATCTAACTGCATCGACATATACAACGAAAAGTTAAACAGTGAGCTATTCATAAGTCAGCAGTGCAGAGATTTTCATGTAGACATTTTAAAACAAATAACAACTGTCAGGCATATCAGGTGGTATGGGGCTGAAAGGTTTCAGCCTCACCCTTAAATTTCTCTCTCATTGATATTTGAGACGGGTATTCTTGCAACAAACATCGTGACCAAATGCTGAGAACATAACTCCTGACAGGAACTGCCAAATCTGGCACGCCTCTTTTCTTCATGACAAATTTTGCCCATTTAGTTGGTTTACGGCTTCACAAGTGGAAATGCCTATAATTTTCAAAATCAGTTCCTGCTTTCTCTAGGAATTGGAACTCGGTCATCCAGAGGTAATCAGACTCTCCACCAAAAGGTCATGGGTTTGTGCCCAACAAGTTGCAACACTTTCTTGAGTTTTTTCGAGTAAAGCCCATCCCCTCCCGTCCAGGTAGCTGGATTGACACCCAATGCTACCGGAGATGGATGATAAAAAAGGAGGTCCAATGTGCAGATTTTAATGCTCTGTGCATGTTAAGGATCTTGGACAAAATTAAAAATCCTACCGAAAACCAGGATATCACCTTAATAGTCGACAGGGGTAAAATCCTGATAAAGATAGGCCCAATGTTGTGTTCACTGGGAAAGATATGTATCATGCATTGTCTCACCAAGGTGCAAATAGGTACTGACACCATCTGGTAAGTCACGACAGAGCAGCGGCCTATGCAGGAGATGATGTCAAAGATGAAGATAAAGATGGATTTATAGTCTGTATCCCTGCACAAATGCAGGTTCAGTGACTCTATATCATTTATCCCACAGGGGGACATTTCAATCAAAGAACTTCTTTGCTCCCTGGGGAGTATACAGTACAGCAGCCTGTTTGGCGTTTCGGACTAACACTCTGACAAGATCTTTCACTACCTATACCTACAACTGGGTACCTTTCACACCAGAGCCAAGTGAGGAAAGCAGAGTGAAGAACCTTTTCTAAGAGTATAACGATATTAAAAACAACCATTGCCAGCCACGGGTTTAGAAAAGTGTCTTCGTGATTACAAGCTCACAACACTATGGTTTCCCTGTAACAACTCCTGCAGAGAGAGAAACATGTATTAATACCCGTTCTGCTTCAGGCTATAGATCCTAAGAAGTTAGGATAAGTTCCGTCTCTATAGGCCGTAACAGCTTTCAAGGAACTTTTGTTTTAACTTGCATGTCAGAAGAACAGACGAGCCTGTTTACAAATTGATTTAGTCCCACCTGGTATGCCTGACAACTATTTCACACACAAAAATAGAAGAGGAATAAAGACTATGTACATTGTTTCAAAGTGAGGATAAAATAAATAATGCAGTATACCAATAAAGGTCTGACGGTGTGTTCCTTGGGAAAGACACCTGACATACAATTTCTCTACTTTACCCAGGTGCAAATTGGTACATGGGTACAATCACTAGCTTGGGAGTAAAAGCCTGCATCACACTAGTGTCCTGGCCAGGAGGTGATTAATTTCACCTGTTCCGCTCACACTATTGACAACGGGATAAGCTCGCTCTATGGGCCGAACGGCCTTGAAGGAAATTTACTTTATAACAATTAAACATGGCCATGCCAACTAATGAGACATGAAACCTGGCATGAGATGACCCAGTAAAAAGAAAACATGGCCTAGAAAACCAGTGAGACATAAAACCTGGCATGAGATGACCCAGTAAAAAGAAAAATATGGCCATGCCAACCAATGAGACATGAAACCTGACATGAGATGATGTAGTAAAACGAAAACATGGCCTAGAAATCCAGCGAGGCATAACACCTGGCTTGAGATGAACCAACAAAGAGAAAACATGGCCTAAAAAAAAAACCAGTGAGGCATAAGACCTGGCTTGAGATGAACCAACAAAGAGAAAACATGGCCTAAAAAACCAGCGAGGCATAACACCTGGCTTGAGATGAACCAACAAAGAGAAAACATGGTCAAGCCAACCAATGAGACATGAAACCTGACATGAGATTATGTAGTAAAACGAAAACATGGCCTAAAAAACCAGTGAGGCATAAGACCTGGTATGAGATGAACCAACAAAGAGGAAACATGGTCAAGCCAACCAATGAGGCATGAGACCTGGTATGAGATTAAGAAAAAAAGAGAAAACATGGCTTAGAAAACCAGTGAGGCATAAGACCTGGC
>JAXRKP010000010.1:550939-645253 GCA_037039925.1 Doris montereyensis
CATTGCTAGACTGGCAAGACAGGGTTTTGGAGTTGAGTACTGTATGGTAACTACCTATATATATCTATGGGTTTATTTTTCAAAAGCATATTAAGCCAGTATAATTTTGCAGATTTTCATCCTCTGATTCTATAAAACATGAGTGAAAATTTCACAAGTGCCATGTGCATGTTGTGCAAGTTACAGATCCCCTAGCAGTTATTAAAAAGGTGTGCCCCTCCCTCCCCTGATAGGCTCTAGCCAAATAATTACACCCATACACAAAACAAAATAAACAACCCAAAAACAGACAAAAACAAGTGAATCATCTCTTCTTTTCGTTTATCTTCACTTCTTTATATTCAAAGCCACCTCTTTCATCAAACATTCTTCATCTTCTTTTATCGCAGCCACTAATTTTCCATAATGTTTGTTCATGTTTTCTTACTCACCTTCTTCCATGGCACTTTACTCTATAGTCACTTTACTTCCCTCCAGAATATTTTACTATTACAATATTCCCTAATGTTCTTTTCAAGCTTTCCCCCCCCCCCCTCTCTCTCTTTCTTGACGATGGCTACCTATAATGCAATACTAATGCCTGCCACTCTTGGAATGAAAAATCCTAATCCAAGCTAAAAAATAGTATGTTTTTAAACAATGTCAATATGTATCCCCTTTAAGGGCGTGATTGGTAAAGGGCGTGAATGTCAGTTGGACTTCATTTGTTTTTATTGAATTTTACCCCCCTCTAACACATACATTGATCTTAGGTGATAGAAAACGGCAACATTAAAAATAAATAAAAGAGGGAAAGGAAATAAGAAGAACCTACCAGTAGCTCCCGCTATCCAGCCACATTGGATTTCAGTCTCAGATATTAAAAGGTATACGCTTAAATCAAAGTAGCTTCACTTCATTAGTTCAAGTCAAGCCCGAAACTTTCTACCAAATGCATGTGATAATGTAATATCAAGCATTTAGGAGGTCACTGCTGATAAGTAATAACATGCGTTGACCTTGAAAAAATAATTAAAAAATCAATACTCATGTAGTATTGTTGCCCACTGGTAGTTTTGTATGTAGCCCACATAAAATATTAAGGCAATATTACTGATGTCTGCAATGGTCAGGATGCTGTATAGTAATATTGTATTGTAGACTGCCTGAGCACCTGAGCACCACGAGAACCGTGTCTATATGTGTGTGTGTGTGTGTGTGTGTGTGTGAGAGAGAGAGAGAGAGAGAGAGAGAGAGAGAGAGAGAGAGAGAGAGAGATCAGAGAGAGAGAGAGAGAGAGAGAGAGAGAGAGAGAGAGAGAGAGATGAGAGAGAGAGAGAGAGAGAGAGAGAGAGAGAGAGAGAGAGAGAGAGAGAGAGAGAGAGAGAGAGAGAGAGAGAGAGATTATATCTTTCTTATAAGCACGTAGCAGACGTGCCAGGCTTGCCCTACTTGAAAAAGGCAAGACCAATCGTAAAATAGTAAAATAGTAAATGAGGCATAATTATGTTTTCGGGCGGAGGTGCTTGTGTGTGTATAAAATGAGACACAAAGACACGGAGGTACTCCGATATGCTAAAAATCACGGAAATCCGGGAAAATCCATAGTATTGTATTAATATTATATGTGGACTGCATACAATACTACCAGTGGGCTACAATACTACATCCCTGGATTAATCATTTACCAGCCAATGAAATTACAGTAAAGTCATTGTTTCGGTATTTGTCCCATACGGGTTACAACAATGGTCGATGGCTATTCAGCCAATGAAATTAACATAAACCTGCAAGCAACAGATAAGAGTGTCGGCTCAGGGGAAAACGGTGACGCTGGCGTCATTTTTCACTGAAACATCAACTCCTTTGCGGCATTTAAAAAATCTCGGAAGGAAAATCCCGGAACTCTCATCTGAAAATCCGGAGATCCTTTCGACGTGTGAAAAAAACGAAAACCCCCACTGACATTTATGAAAAATTTAATGTGAGAAATAGGGTGAAAATCATTTAGCACTGAGGTGTTGAGCGTGACCATCAAAAGATTTACAACCAATGTGAGAAAGGGAGTTCTAACTTGTCCCTGG
This sequence comes from Doris montereyensis, assembly GCA_037039925.1. Classification (NCBI taxonomy): domain Eukaryota; kingdom Metazoa; phylum Mollusca; class Gastropoda; order Nudibranchia; family Dorididae; genus Doris; species Doris montereyensis. The sequence continues at coordinate 553,003 of JAXRKP010000010.1, forward strand.
ATCCAGTGACAAACCAGTGATCCAATGGAACAAAGGCTGTGGAACAAACCTTGTTAGTCCAAAAGATTTCAGTTCTAACTGGTCAGTGATCCAATGGAACAAAGGCTGTGATGTACAGTGGGTGGAGTTAAGAAGAGAAGACTGGTCATCTATTATTACATTACAATGGATAGATATGAAGGGTGGTTGCAATGCATGGCACATCATTGACAGGCATAAGCCATATTAGCAATCTATGATAAAAACAATTTTTGTTTAATCAATTACAGACGCATTTTATGGTAATTTGATACCTGCAGTTGCCGTTAAGACCAGGCATTTAGGCGAAAATCTTGATTTTGAAACGGCATTTAGAGGGCCAAATTATCTAGAAAAATTGGTTTCACCGAGATTGCAGGGCATTTAGGCAAAACGGGCATTATGGCAGCGGACATTTAGGCAGTCACTACTGTATTGCAACATCTCGTTAGTAAAATTTTACTATTAATGTATATTGCTTTTACCCAAAGAGATTCGAATAGATATCTGAAGAATCTAGAGAGATCAAGCTGTGCTTCAAAGTTTGCAAATGAAGATATTGAGAGGTTGTGTCCATGCGTTTAACAGAGTAGCAAATAATGATATTCTTTTGAATTTTCTTGAATAATTATTGTGTCCATTCGTTATTCCTTCTCTAACTCTTTGGTCTGTTTCATTGTTGTGATATAATTCAGTTTTATACATCTATGACGTGAAATAAACAATCTCTTTTATATTTGCTTCAATTACTTCTTCCCATCTCTATTAAAAGTCTAAATTGACACAAAAAGGAAATTGGTTTGAATCATCAATCTTACCATAGGGGTGGCCATTGTTTACGTTCAATTTCATCTTGTTTTTCTTGAGGTAAAGTCCTGAATAGCTTCTGATGTTTCTGTAATATAGCTCTGTGGTTTACACTCAAAGCGTGCATGCAAAATTCTGACAACTGGAAGGCATTGTAGAACTGAAAGAACCAATGAAGATGTGGATTAATACAGTTTCTGAGCTTCCATGGCATGGAAAAAAATGACGATAATATTTTAAGTTTACTCATGAAGGTCTTGATGAAAATCCTCTTAATAAAAGTCATATAAATGTTAATTACTTCTCGTTGAACATACACTCACTAGAGAAGCTTGTTTTTTTTTTAATGAATGCCATTGTTTTTTTACGAGCTTCTTTAAGGAGGAGGAGGGGGGGGGGGGTGTGCACCTGGACTGGACTGGCGAGTTTTGGACCAAAAGGTTGATTTTCTGTTCTTTGAATATTGGGGTAGAACAATCATTTATCTACAAGTTCATGGCAGAAAAATGTCTATGTGACGTATAATTTTTTTTTACAAAATATTTTGTAGGCGAGGATAAGTAAAAACAATCAAAATTTTGACGTAAATTATCCAACACTGACTGAGAAGATGGCAGTAAAAACCAGTATATTGGCGGTTAATTGCCAAACTGCCGACACCGATCGATGCTTGCCCATCCCTGTGTGATATAAGAGGCGTTGGGCGTCAGCATGTATGTAAACACGCGCACAAGCATAGGATATAGAGGAAAAAAACAAAAAACTGGTCATTTCAATGTCTGTTTTCACAACAGTGCACATCTAAGCCTAGATTTATAATCCTCTTTACATTAGTAACAATGCCAGAGACTGCCGAAATAAAGGGGCTGCTACAACGAGGAAACCCGTCTGAAGCGTTTGTTTTGTGCTATTTTCTTTTGATTTTTTAAATTGCATTTTTCTCGAAATGTAGTTTTTCCAGACTAAAATTCTATCTCCTCCGTCATTTACCGAACGATTTGTATTATATTTGGCACACGGTTCATCTTGTCAATTTTAATAGAATGACGTAATATATATATTGTTAACTTTTTGAGAATTAAAAAAATAATAATAATAAAAATGTCGTTTTTGTACATTCACAATATATAGTATTTTGAAAAATTCATTAAAAAAAAAACTATTCCAAATATAAAAAAACCTGATGTCACTCTTTAGATATTGAATAGAAAAGACGATCTGCAGAGGCTTTGAGTGATTTTATTCATAACTAAGGTCAAAATCCAAGATGGCGGCTGTTTCTATGGCAACCAAGGACGCTACAAACTTTTCAATGATATACGATGACTGTATTTTGACAGTTACTCATGTATGTACATACTAAAAGCAGAAATCTAAACTCAAAAGCAAAAAAAAAATCGCATCAGGCACGCCCCCCCCCCCTTAATTCGATGTTTTTGTTATTGTTTGTGTTACCTTAAAACACACTTTTAACACTTAAACTATAACATATTACCAAAGACTGTTCTTACCTCAGAAGGCTCAAGTAAAATGATAACATCTTTGATCATTTCATCCTTGTTTTCATAGGCCTGCAATTCAACTACCACAGACCTCTCCACCATGTTAACTAGACGAGTCAAACACAGGCGATTTGCTACCTCAATCAAAGCAATGCAGTCAACTCCACACATGGATGGTGACTCGCCAGTATACAAATATTCTTGAAGGGCACAAAAGTCTCACATGTTATTCCAGGAAATGGAATCTAAAAAAAAAAGGAGAAACGGAAAAATAATGTTATCACAGTTGTTTGGCAAGTCTGATAGTGCCAACAATATGACACTTAAAGGCAAATCTAGTTCAAAATTTATGTCACAAGATTTCTAAACTGGAATAATTATTTTGTTAACACACCCATATGTTAAATTTTCAATCAGAGATGAAGCAATGACCATTTCAACACATACATCTATTACAATTTCCCTCATAATCAAGTCTTTACCCATTTCTTCTCTAGATAATCACGCTTTATATAAATCTTATCAGCAAACCGTCTAAACCAAAGCACACACAAAGATTGGTTTGTTTGAGGTTTCTGTTTTACTAAAAAAGCATAAGATAAGAATGACATGAAAGAGATTTCTATACCACATCAGAAGCGGATTCAATGAAGTCATCACTGAACATGGCATACATCATTTCACACCTGGCCATGAGCAAGGCTTTGTGGGCTGACACAAATCCGTTGTCCACTTGAAAGGTTATATCTTTGAAAATACATAAATTAAATCAAATATGAGCAATGAACACTTTCCATTGTGTCACTCAATCTTGCCCTACAAATGTGAGATTTTTTTTTTTTTTAGATAAATGAATCATTGATTGAAAAGGAAGAATTGAAAGAAAAAGCCTCACTAAATAATGGCATACAGCTGCTCATATAAATCATAAGAGACATGGTCCCAATGCATTGAGAACATAAAAAAAGTAAAGTTTCTTCAAGGCCATTATGACCCACAGAACCAAAGACTATCTCGGTTTCTGTGGCGTGAAGCGAAACAGGTGATAATAATCACCTCCTGGACAGGACACTAATCTGATGCAGGTTTTCACTCCCAAGCTAGAGCTTGTACCCATTGGCACCTGGGTCGAGTGGGGAAAATGCGTGTTAAGAGTCTTTCCCAAGGAATATAATGTCAGATCTACCTTTGCTAGAATTTGAACCCTCATGATCTCAAGTCCGCAGTAGGCCACTGACACCAAGCATTGTCAATGAGCTGAATCACTGTGCTTCTTAAAGCAGAAATATATATCCTATTAAAGTTTAAAAAAAGGTATCTCAATTGTACTGAATCACTCCTTTCTCAAGAAAAAATATACACACAAGTATTAGAGGAAAAAAATATCTACTTTGTGTGATCACTCCTCCTCTTAGGGCCAAATTGCATAAATATCAAAGAAAAGAACGTACACAATGTACACAAGGCTGAATTATTCCTTTTCACAAGGAAAGACAAAAGATTGTATCAAACAAAAAGACTAACTGGCCACTCCAAAAATGATGGTGTGATTGTGTAAAACGAAATATCTTTGTCTCAGCTGTAACCCTTTTCAGGCGGGTCCCGTATCTTTGCATGCCACTGGTCACTCTAAGCACACTTCCGCTAATGGCGGATCCCGTACATTTGCATCACTCCCGGCCTTACAGCAAGACAAAGCATTAGTGGCGAATCCCGTATAACTGCACTGCAGTCAAAGATGAGTTTTGGGAATGCCTCTATTCTGACCAATTACGCTGATCGACCCACGTCACGTCAAACAGAGAAAGTCTATTATTCTGAAGGGGTAAAAGTAATAGTTCATTTCCGAGTCTAAAACACACTTGATATATTTCTTATAAAGAGATACAAAAACCCACAGCAGCTCTATCTCAAATGCAGGCTGTGGCCCTCTGTAAAGTGGACACAACCAAAGACTCTTGTCTTCATATGACTGACACAACTTCTGGACAGATGTCAATTACTTTAGTAAGAAGCTCCACCCACAAGCAAGAAATAGTGATTGATATAAATAAAACATATCAGTGGCTAATCACATTGCACACCTATGGTCAGCCTGAATGGAGGGCGTGACCTTCAGCCAATAGAAAGAAACCATGTTCAGGGTTGACCAATCAGGGGGAGCATTGTGTTGATGGTTATATTGTCAAACGTCACATATGTCAAAATACATCTCCACCTCTTTTTCACATAAGAATGAAGAGATTGGAGTGTTGAAAGCACAAAGGAAAATTGAAGCTTTCATCTGAGTTCAGTGACCAGTAGCAAAGGAACTTTGATCTCTAAAACAGGTCCATTTCACATGGCCATGATGACATGTGGTGTCTGGACAAGAGGAAAGGCGGCTATTTGAAGTGTATAGACATTAGAAACTACCCGAGTCTATCTTCATACTGTATAGAAAGGACTAAGGAGGGAGACTTACATCCAGAAATGGGGGAAGATGTGAAAAAACCACTGGATTGCCTTACAGGGTGGGGCTGTTTGGGAGGAGGTGGATAACTATTGAACTGTAGGAAGGGAACAGCCAAGAATACAAAACGATGGTCACTCATCTCATTGTAAAGGAGAAAAGAGGGTGATACTACTGATACTAGTAAGTAACTAGTGATAGACATAGGGTAGGGAGGGAGTTTTCAAAAGCATGGGAAGCATGTAGCTGAGGAGAGGTGTTAGGTCTGGGATAGAGCTCGTTGCCTCAGCTGGGGTGATACACACTTGTGAAAGCAATAAATCAAGGGGCCTGTTTCTTTCATCATGGGAATGTGTTAACTATGCACATTGGGCTTGGTCATGGGATTAGCAAAAGGCAGTTGGATATTTCCTCTAGTATTATAGTTCCATTATTTTATTTAAATATGAAAATGAAAGTCATTCCTTTAGAAGTAAAAATAAATGTTGTTCCTTGAAACTCTACTACATAAAATTTGACAAAGCCAGTCACACTATTATTGAATGACCATGCAACAAACGCGTCCCCCCCCCCCCCTCCCGCTCTACATGTTATGTCCTCTCTCTCTCTCTCTCTCTCTGTCTCTCTTTCATCTTCTCTTGTTTTCTCCATCATCTCTATAAGTCTTTCTTTATCTTCCTCGTTCTCTTTATGTCTCCTTTTGTTTCCTTTCCTCTTTCTCTCTCCCTTTCTATCCCTCCCTCCTCTCTCTCCGTCTCTCTTATAGCAGTTGTATTTCGTTTTCTTCTTTCTTTTTGTTTTTTCTTTTTGTTTGTTTGTTGTTTTGAAGCTTGCTCTGTTGAACATTGAGTGATGGGTCGTTGCACCAATGGCTCTATTAGTATTAGTTTCGTCCAGCATTGTTTAGTGTTTATTTGTTTCTATGTCTCCTTGTTGCTTATGGAGGTTGGACACACTGAGGATTTCTCAGTCCTGACCCTGTTTTCTATCTATTAGTATTATACCTTTCACATTCCTCTTCATTAGTAATGGGCCAACCGCAGTATTATTCCTTTTCACGTTTAATAAAAGTAGGCTGTAATAGACGTTATTGTTAGTAAAGAATGCAATATAAACAAGATAACGATAACAGTAACAAAATGAATTGCCTGCTATGTCACCTTACTCAACGAAGTTCAAAACCAATCACAATAATCACAGGTACGTCGTGGTCCAGCATGGCAGCCTTGTCAGCGGGAGAGAAAACTATCGGTGCCACATGCGGAAGCCTCGTACACAGCGGAACGACATTATTGATCGATATTGAGGTCAGCCAGCAGGTTAGCCTCACAAGGGTTAAGCAATAGAACCAAACCTATGTTGACCCACTATGCACCTCATGTCACACAAAATATGAATATGTTTCTTTCACCACAATGTCTATAATTATGCAAAGAATTTGTACAAGAAATCCTGCTTTTCTTATACAGCCATTTATCTTCTATCTCTTATAAATTGCATGTCTGTGTAAAAGTAAAAGAAATATGGATTATATCATATAAGCGGAATACCTGACAGAAAATCATTCTCCAAAGCAAGTTCTTTCAGATAATGCACTCTTGTTTCATGAAAAATCTTTTCCAGTTCAAGGTTGCGAAACTCTTGGTGAGAAAAGACATTCTCAATCACTGAAGTTAAATCTGTCAGCTAAATCAAAAAGATTGCAAATGAATCAGTGATGTCAAAGAGAGAAAAAACCCAACAGATCTTAAAAAAGTAAAATTTGCCTTTCATCTTGGGAAACTTGTGCACTAGTATATTAAGAACTCTATGTCTCTTGGCATTGTGTGAAAAGATAATGCAAAACATAGTGGGGAAAGCACCAGGACATAGTATTTAAAATGATGCAAGATGTTTTTAACATCCCTGAATTATAGCACTGAATGATTGTAACTGAAATGAAAATATCATAAAAATGAAAAGTCTAAAAAGCTTAAATACATGGCTCATTTATGTCCAGTACTTGATCTAAACCTTTCAAAAACAATCTATACATGACTTTTGTTTATTTGTTTCTTTGAAATTTAACCTGTCCACCGTTGCGGTGATCTCAGGGTGAATTAAGAGGAAATAGCAAGATGAAAAATAAGTGAAACAAGGAAAGGAAAGAAGTAGGATCTATCTGCAGTGCCCGCCAACTGCCCGCCAATACATGACACATGATGTGAATTTAAAAACTTGTCAAGGAATTAAAAGGACTGCTCATGACAAGACACTGAAATTAAGGAACTCAATTGAAAGAGCAGGAAATCAAGACTATACATAATTGACAAACAAACCAGTTATCTAATTGTACTGAAAGCTGAAGCTCTTTCAGGTAAAACCATGCAATGGACTCAATCCTATAAACTGTCTTGACAAGAGATTGTAGCAGAAAGAAATAGAAAATTGTATGACTTTCACAGTGGGTATCACTGAATACTTAACATAAACAATTCTACAGCTTATTTCAAAGCATTTAATTATCATACTACCTGCAACAGCTCAGCAGTTTTACGCAGTTGTGTCAGATCTGAAGCATCATAATCAAGTCTACCAGAGTAGAGGTATTCTAAAGCAGTTCTAAATGATTTCACAGTGATGTCTGCATTCAGTCTGATGAACGTCTTCAGAGTTTTGTGACAATGGCCAAAACCATCATCTCCATATTTTATTTCAATACTGTCAATCGCTTTGTGATCATATGAAACTGTCAATGGGTAGTGAGCATTGAGCAATGGTGAGAGACATTCATCATCTTCAGCATCCTGTATACTGAAGTCACAATCTGTATCAGTACTGAGAGATTCCTGATCACTATCAAGAAGACTCTCACGGTCACTGTGACTGAATGTGTTGAGGTATTTCTTGCGTAGAGGAACATTCTTAAGACGCTTTATCGGAAACTTGGCCAAGGACTCTAAAGAAAATAGATTCCTGAAAAACTTGGATGCAACGGCAAGGCATATCCTATGTGCTTCAATGCTATGGGTCTGTACCAGGAAAGTCACATCACACTCAGATCTACTTTTCATCAGTGAGCAAATGTCAGAGTTGAGAAGAGGTGGAGCAATTTGAATGGGTTTCAATGATGGGACAGGCATTTTCATGGGAGGCTGCACTAACGGTCTCTGAACTTTTCTTAGCTGAGTATTCCAGAACTTAATCTTACGACATTCCATAAGAGCTGCCCGTGAGGCGTTGATAAAGACATCAGCAACACCATGATGCGTTAGAACGCTGGTTTCATAATAAGGAGCTCCAATATCCCGTGCTACTTCTCGCCCAACGCTAGGTGTTATGATGTCTTTTGGTGAAATACTTCTGTTAACAGAATTGTAAGATTGGAAAACATATTTTTATACATCATATTAAGAAAAATCCATATAGGGGACAAATACATTGGCTTAACAAAGACTTCTCCTTTATAACTTAAAAAATAAATAAATCAATAGATACATCCCTTAGGTAATGGCAGCTGTTGTTTTATTACAATACTTCCGCTTTGCCATATTTACAACATTACCTCTGTTATCAACCCACTTGCAAATAGTGTTGTTTTCAAAGCAATCTCATTCTTCAATAAATATTTGTTTAAAGTTTCAAAGGTCAGGGCTTATTAACCCCTTTTTAATAACATGTTGGTAAATAAAGATAATTGTTCTTCCTTCCTCAAACATTTATTCCTAATTCAGTCAGATAGAATGCATTTAAAGCTAAAATTGAATATAACTTTACCTATACAATAAACCTTTTTCCATGGCAAGGTAGTCATCATCAAAGCATAAGTAACGCAAATCTGCTTGAGTTCCACAGAGAATGACAGGAGTGCTAGGAGCACTACGTCGAATTTCTAGATTCCAAATGCGTCTGACATTGTGAAGAGTGGCCGGCCACATAACACTAAAGCAAAGGATGATGACATCAGCCCTGAAATAATTTCAGTACAGAGATGAAATCTTAAATATCAAGTTGTTACGTGAGGAATGCATATTTCATGAACATACAATGCTTTTGTAAACAGGCAAAAACAAACAAGACAGCCCTGCCTAAGCCCTATAACATGGTGTCCTTCATGGTAAATATCTTAATCCTCTCGCCTGCCCCACTTTTGCATTATAAGGAAAAGGGTATCCTGGAAATGCCTACAAACATTTTCATTGAAGGCAACATAGAAACTATATTCAATTTGAACCATAATTTATAAAACTTCACACACGTATACTTAAAGAAAGATTACTTGCCATGCTTGTTGTGTTGTGAGAATCTAAATCTCAACTGCATGGCACCTTTTCCCACCTATCTATATGAGAATATAGCAGCAATTTTTGTTGATGCTAATTTTGTCTTCTTGTTTTTTTGCTTCTTCAAACCTTTGTATAATAACTGACTATATAATGAGAAATGAGAATAAAACAACACCATGCATTTAATCAAAGCGATTGACTATCCAGTTACCAGGTAAAGTTAGATTGTCTAATGAGGTGGGGAAATATTGTTTGAAACATTGCAATTTAATAAGGATCTTTTATGTGTGTCTATTGCCTACTTTGGCAGTGTCATACAATTAAGCAAAAATACTCACTTTGTCAGACGACTTATGAATCTTTGAGTAAATCTTTCCATATCCCAACTAACTTTAAAAAATTTCATAACACATTTTTAAATTGACAAGTTTATCCACATTGCAATTAAATGTGTGCATAATAGTGCAAAAAAGTCACTGGAAATAGCAATTTAAGTGCATATTTTGATAAAAGTGAATGAAACAGTTTTTCCATAAAATACCAGAAGAGTCAAGAACAGTACCCTCTATAGGCAAAGCCTCTATCTTTGTCATGATAGCCAAAAGTATCCCATAGACGAAGAGAAACTCGACATCCATCCACGCCGCACCATGATCTGTCCAGAATCTTCATAATAAGGAAAAAAGAAGGGCATTTAAATAAATTACCAAAAAATAATGATACACTCCATAACTCCATATTAACTGTTCATATCAGGTCTTTCATTTAGTATATAGAAAAATGTCTGCATGAATTCAAAGATGTTGGTAAAGAAAGAAAAATGAGTCTTTTAGTCATTGTTCTGAATTCAACAAAGTGTGGAATGTGACATAATTTTCATATTGCATGTAAAAGTAACATTTTTTCATTAATCTACAAACATTTGTATCATTTTAAGACCTACAACTCACAAATCATCTACAAATTCTGAAAAGTGCTCACATTAATTGTCCTTCTGCAAACTTACTTACCTCTTGATCATGATAGTAATGGTCAATTGCCCAGACAGTGGCCTGATGGGTTTTCACCAGTTTGTGAAGACTGTACTTGGTGTTGCCGGCATAAGCACATATAAGACAAGTTTTCCCAACACCAGAATCTCCTACCACAACACATTTAAGGACTTCCTCAAAGCCACTCGCATTCTGATTAACCATACTGCTCCTTGCTCTTATAAAATGTCTCAAAGCAACAGAAGTGTATGTTGTTCAGCAGGCTTTTGAAGCATGATCTTTTCCTAGATTGATCAAAACAAGAAACAATAAATAAATTTAAAAAAGAACAATTACAGCCATCCATCCATGGTTAATTTGCTAGATTTCAATTTAATAGTCTGCAAATCTGCATGCTTTCCTTTGTTTCAATTAAATTCATATAGACCTAGAGATGTAGGCCTAGATATCATTTCTTGTTTGGTCAACAAACTTGATGGTCAGTTGATAAGATTTACATTTAACATCACATTAATGTACCCAGGATTTTGTTCTGTTTCTTTATTAGCTTTATCAAATTATCAATAATCCTTTTGTTACAATGCAAAGACAGTGAAAAGGGGAGAAATCCTTAATGACTCAGCACGTTGGAATATGAAGAAAAATTGAAACCTTTATATCAAATAGACAGCCATTACTAGCCACCAAAAAGGGTGATTTAAAAGAAGAAGAAGAAACAAACTAGACGATTTGGGGTACACCGTCAGTTCTATGTTTATTTTTGGAATTAGCTCTGCAAGAATGGCCTAGTAATTTTGAGTGATGACCTCTCAGCAGCAAAAGTTTTCAACACAACCAAGAAGGATATGATTTGTAAGCAAGTTAAATCCTTTATATAGGGCATGGTGGTGGGGAATAGAGGAAGGGTAGAGTTGGGGTAAGGGACTGAGATAAATATTTTTTTTACTGTTTTTCATGGATTATCTTTCAAACGACATTCGCATACATATATGATAGCAGTCCACAATATACTCTTAGACCGGAAACCATAGAATAACAAATGTAGTATCAATGTTATTTGTCACTAAGTGTCCAGAAGTAAAGATACACAGAATTATAAATTCCGAGCCAATCTATCAGCAATTCAGTGACTTTATATACATAGAATAATGCTACTGTACAGCAACTAGAGTTATCCAGGTTTGATCCCTAACATGGCCAATTATTATTTGTTGTTATTTGTACACATCTATTTCATGTTCCTCATTTTATTTCATGTTTATTAGCCTGTAATATTTCATTTAATGTATAAGTTTAAAGAGGGAGGATTTCCATATAGGACTCAAAAGCACTCAACCGTAACAACTGGTTCCAAAACAAAGAACTAAAATGGCGGTGCTATCAATCACATTGCTATTGAAGTAGTTTTGAAGTTAACAAAACTTCATATCAAGACATAAAAATCACTATAAACTACACTTGTACAACAATAGGCATGTAGATTTGTTCCATTTTGGTGATAGTCATGGGAGGACCAAAGACTACTAGTACTAGTAATGCTAGCATGAGGATTAAAGATCGCCATGTAAAGGAAAGCACACTGTCTTTGTGTTGTTTATCACTCAAGGTCTAGACCTACCGCTAGTTGTTGTTCTATATTAATAATCTGTTAGGCTATAGGGCATCGGCAATAGACTATTATTCATGCACTGTTGTTGTCTTACTTCAAGCAGTTCTAATAATATAGGATAAGAACATTTAAAATCATGTATGGCTACTTAAACGCTAATGCGACTACTAAACCACAGCTACACTAAAGCTACTCATGCTCTATTATTTACTGTTTGGAACTTTAAGTCACAATGTTGATTATTGTGATTATTTTATAGGCTTCTGTCATTGCTACATACATTTTCTATGAATTATATCAAATCTATTATTGTCATCGTTATTACATTGTATCATTATTTCCAGTAGTATTACTATTAGTATTATCATTAATTATTATTATATTATCATTATTATCATCCTAACAATTATTATTATTATTATTATAATTGTTGTGGAATTCAATGTACCCTGATTGGGCCCCAATTTATAATTGTCATATGATGAGAGTGAGTGTGTGGCAAGACAGAGAGAGAAGGAGCTAGAGCTAGCTATGAAGAAGACAGGACTGAGCAGTCAAAAGAAACTTAGTTTTGTATTACTGTGTTTTGAAGTTTTAATCAAGTTTCAGGTTCAGAAAACAAGACTTCTTCAAATTTCTTCAACAATTATTATTATTAGTAATAGTAGTAGTAGTAGCAACAGCAGCAGTAGTAGTAGTAGTAGTGTATTATTCTTAATAATGCTATTATTATTATGATTAAAGTTGACCTAGCTACTTTTAAATATATTTATTTTAATAATTCAACATTATAATTATATGTAAAATGTGTTTTTATTGCTTCACAGGTGAAACAGTTCTAAAAGTGTAAATATAATTACATGTACATGTAGGTCATATTTTTGTTTTTCAGGTCCTGTTGAAGATAAATTTGACATATCACTTTCACAGACTACTTGCCACTGCCCAAAGGGGGACTACCATACTGACATGCTGCCACTCGAATGATCCATGCAGTGCGCTAATAATATGTATAACTCATTAATGTCCTTTTCAGGATCATTTTTCAAATGTGCCAATGGCGGTCCTAAGCCAGTATACTGAATTTTTATTCAGTAACTCAGAAGGAAGAGATAAGTTTATGCTTGTCTTTTTTGTATCAATCCCATTTTTGTTTTTGATGGCACCAGACAGAATCGAATCCGCAACCTCTTGTTTGACACCCATCACCTCACCATGGAAAGAGAGCGCACTACGAATCATATTTACTACAAGCCTTAAAAAGCAGTTTCATTGACAAGGTGAGGCATGGGTGGCGATGCGGAAGTTACGGGTTCAATTTAATCTTGTGTCCACATACCGTTTTCTTTTATTCCATTGTATTTGTCTCAATATTATATTTCAATTTTCGTGTTTTTATTCATCACTTTTAATATAATATTTTGAAAAGAAAAGGATTGAATATCATATCAAAATGGTGAAAAGTTGGATAAACTTATATCATACGTGTATTTCATTACTTTGATTTTAAGATAAAATTCTGTGGGCACATGCCTTTTTAATAATAAACAACTTTTTATTTTATTTTGGCAAAATCATTTTTCTGTTTATTATAAAAATGTCATCAACTGTAAACTAAATCTGTCATAAAATAGAGCAATACATATAGGTCTATCTCTATGATTGTTAATTAATATGAAACTAAAACTTTTAACTTTTTCAAAAATATATTATAAGTTAGACTATATAATATTATATCCCCCTTTTTAAAATTTGTAATTGTTACTTTTCTTGAAAAACATTATGTAGATGTAATAAGCTTGTTTCATTATAATAGTAACTGTAACTTAATTGAGTAATTGATAGTTGAAAATATAACATTACAAAGATATGCAATCAACTTAAAAAGAAGCACCAAGGTATTGGTAACATGTAATATTTTCTCTCCTTCTTTTCATTTGTTAATTTTATGCATGTAAAAGAAATGATAGGAATAACATTAAATGATTACAATAAAAATGAAAGACTGAAGGAAAATATAGGGTTTTTAGATATTATATTAGAACTATGTTGTTTAATTGCAATGTCGTACCAATATTTAAAAGGGAAGGCTATTTGCTATTTTAATTTTATTCATGATACATTTATTTTTTCTCACATAATATTTGAATGACTTCATTCTTTCATTTTAATTATGTCGTCATAAAATACATGTAGTTTACCCCCATGTGTAAGCTTAAAGAGGGAGGATTTCCATATAGGACAAAGCCATAAGTAAACATTAGCCAAATCATTAGTTCAAAATGCATAGAACCTACAATCATATAATTGTACAGACCATACAAAAACATCCAAATTAAATAACGATGAAAGAAAGGAAAGAAATGGTGGATGTTTTTTAAATAATGAAGAAAAAACAACAAAAAAACACGTTCTTATAAAACAAAGTCAAAAACATAAAGGAGACATAATAATATTGGTATAGCAAAGAAAGAGTAAGTAAGAGAAGTTCAAAATGTTACAAGACCGTTATTTTAAAGTACTGGTAAGTGTTGTGTAACACCAAAACAATGTGCCATTGTTTGGACAATAAAATTGTATCTCATCTTATTAGTATTAAATACATTCAATTTTTATCCCAGATTTGAATTATTTCATGGCCTTTGATTATGCTGATCACTAATATTAGTGATATGATATATGATAATAAACACTCATTTTAAACTAAATAAGAATTGGACATAAAGACAAGAAGATGATATAAAGTAACATTTTATTTTGTCCTATTCCAGTTAATACGTTCTGTCATTCCTGTTTCTTCACACTCTCTTTTTTCTCAGAATTAGTATTACTACATGTTTTACATGTTACAAATTTCTGTAATCCCTCTTTTCCTTTTTCTATTTCTTAACATTATTATCATGTCAATAAGCTGTAATTAATAAACTCAAAATTTGATGATAACGTGGTAGAAAATGTATTTGCTGTCCTTTAAAAATAAAATAAAAATCATATTCCATGTCTCCTCAGTTGTTTCTTGGTGGTTATTTTGATAATTTTTTAAAATCGTTTTTCTACTCTTAGATTTGCTTAGCAGATTTAGGAAATATTACTTGAACTGTTATAACACATAATATGGCTTTATCATCTCCATAACCTTAATTCATAGACACACATACACGCACATTCATGGGTGGTTGCGGGTGCTACTGGTAGGTCCTATTTCCCAATTTCTTTTCCTTCACTCTTTTTAATGTCTTTTTTCTTGCTGTATCATTTTCACTTGCCCTGAGGTTACTGCTTGTGGTGGTATGGGTAAATTTCAAACAAACACAAATATACACACGACAAGTACAATACACCTGTCTGTTTACTAGCAATGTTAGGCATATGAAATGAATTCCTTAAAACAAAACAAAACTTTTACAGGGTGGGATTGTTGGTAGCAGAACATATTATGTTAGGATTGAGATATAGTAGGCAGAAGAAGGTGCAGTCATGGCCCATCAATAAATAATAAATTGATCATGCACTGGTTCCGTAGAAGACATTACAACAGGCCATAATAAGTCAATTTGAGTTTATTGATTAATTCATCACATAGATGATAATGCAAAGGACAAGAAGGCATAAGCCATGGTAGTCCATAAATTGATTATGTTGACTGATGATTGCAACCTCGTACAAAGCATTGAACTAAAGCAAATAAGAACACATAGAGAAGCAGTATGATAGCTGCCATCTTTGTTCATCGTTTAGAACCAGAGGTCGAGGTTGCCACGGGATGTGACGTCAAACTTTTGAGCCCTATTCAGGCACATCACTTTATTTTCACTGGTTAGTAAAATTCAGTAATAAGTAAACATATCATATCTCAAACCAGCTTTAGATATCAAGAATGAAGAGAAACATGAAATAGAAATGACAGACCTAATAGATAGAAAATGGGACAGGACATAGAAGTTTTCAGACTGCCCACCATTCATCAGCGGCAAGGAAACAAAGAAACACTAAATAGTGAAGGAACTGATCATGCTGAGAGATGGCCATTTGTGCAAAGACCCATCTCACAATTTCCATCAACAGAGCAAGCCTCATAACAACAAGAAACAAAATATTTAAAAAAGAAGAAAATAAGACAAAATTAGATCTAGATTTAGTCATAAGATAGACAACGAGAGAGGAGGGATGGAGAAGAGGGAGGGAGAGAGAGAGAGAGGGGGGGAGAGAAAGAACATCTTCAAAAGGAGAGATTAAGAGAATGACAGAAGAGGGAAGAGGATAGAGACAGTGAATAGATCTGAGAGAAAAAATAAAAGCAAAAGAATGAGAAGTCTCGAACTGAGTCAGATTGGTGGAAAGAACCGACACTAGTCACGAAAACACTGCAACAAATAGTAGCAACTCATCTCTTTTTTAACCGCAACTTCTTTTTCAGTTATGTCCATTGGATGTGCCAAACTATGGAAATAATTATTTTATTCATAGATAGATCTATTTTTTTAAAGACATTTCAATAACTTAAAAAAAAGTATTTTCTTTTTTATAATTCAGGGGTGGGGGGGGGAGATACTCTTTTTGCTAGTTTAATCAAGCAGAATTGCATGTAGAATTTCTCCCTCAGAATCAAAAGTAAAAATAAACAAAATCGAACATCTAAAAAAAACAACAACAAATATCTTAAGTGCTAGATTTATATCTAGATCTAGATCTAATGGCTTCAATAATTTAAATCCCTATTAGCTACTCACTAGAAAATCTAGATCTAGATCTAGATTTCTCTAGATCTAATCTAGATCTAGATCTAGCTCAAGCTCTAGATTCTAGATCTGGATCTAGATGTAGATCTAGCTGGATCTGTAGAAAAATCATCTAATCTAGATCTAACATCAATAGATTATGATATATAGCTAGATATAGATGGTTTATAATGATTTCATCCATGTATCTGAATCTAGATAATAATAATGCATTATTCATTATTTATCATTAGGCTAAATTCATTTCATTAAATTTATTTTAAGTCTGAAGTGAATCACTGATTCAATCAAGGCGAAATAAGTTATTCTTCAAAGCAAACAAAGCTTAGAATAAATTAAGATACTGTTTATGAATATTACTTTTCAACTCTATGCGTCAAAATAATGCAATCTGTATCATTTATACCGATTAATTATGTTCCTTGAACTCATCGACGGTGATTTAAAAGAAGTGCTCCGAAACGTAAACAAGACTCGAGACTCGAGATTCTTTGCATAATTTTGTGTGTACACACGTTTCGATGACGACACAATTTTGGTGTATCTGTCCTGTCCTGCCAAAGTTTTTAATATTTCCGGGTGCAGGGCAGTGTTAGGTATCCGCATCAGCCTCTGTCTCATAATGGCTCTCGATGTGCGCAAAAACAATGATTCTTTGACCACAGCCTATCAGAAAGTTATCAGCGATAAAGATGATACCGACTGGTAAGTGTTGGTTGTCTTTCTTGAGGTAAAATATTTTAATGCATAAGCAATTAGCCTTCCGATTTCCAGTGACTTGTCATAAACCGGCATAACATACTTCCGTGTCAGTATCATTCACTGCTCGTTATCATCCGCTGAACATGAACTTACTTTACCTCAAGTCACTTCAATTTTAATCATGCTAGGTTGAGAAATTTTCACTTTTCGTCTTGATGAAAGGAACTTGTGATATGCATTGTGACCTGGTTGGTACAAAAAAATGCAACAGTGGCCCAGAGACATAATTAGAAGGAGATGACCGTTGAAAAATAGTGCATGTCCCTGATGGAATGAGAGTAATTGCTTAGGCCCACACATTGAAGGGTGTGGCAGATTTTCATGCACAACTCAGGCAATGTTTTTTCAAAGTTGTGCCTGTACCTTAGAGAATATAGATTATGTTATCATTGACTATGCTTGGAAAAAGTGAGGTAAAACCCACATTGTTTGATCCTTTATCATATATGTAGATCTATATTATTGCATTGAGGATACATTTTAAAATCTGTAAACAAAAGTAAATGATAGGAACATGGACACAGGAAAGTTTTGGAGCTATGAAATTCCTTCCTATTGAAAGCCAAAATCGGCTCCCTCCCCAACCTCCCAGCTTTCCTCTTCGTTATCCTTCTGCCATTTCTCATTACATACTTTTATGTCCAGGTATAATAATACGTTTTAATTTAAAGCCGTCTTGGCTTGGCTTAACACTTGGAGAAAAGAATAATTTGTCTATCACTAACTCTCTCTCTCTCTCTCTCTCTCTCTCTCTCTCTCGCTCTCTCTCTCTCTCTCTCTCTCTCTCTCTCTCTCTCTCTCTCTCTCTCTCTCTCTCTCTCTCTCTCTCTCTCTCTCTCACTCTCTCTCTCTCTCTCTCTCTCTCTCTCTCTCTCTCTCATTCTCTTTCTCTTTCTCTCTCTCTCTCTCTCTCTCTCTCTCTCTCTCTCTCTCTCTCTCTCTCTCTCTCTCTCTTAACACCTGATAACATAATATCTATGCATACAAACAATCAAATAACCTGAAAGAATGTTATAATTCTGAATAAGAGTCCCTTCAGCTCTTAGAAGAAGCTTTAACAATTAATAACTAGGCAATTTTTAGCTTTGATCATTTCTTGGTAAACAATTAACACATTTATCTAATTGTCATTTTATGATTTTGGTGGTTCTTGGGCCTGGTGTATGTTTCTGAATGAGAACTTGTTTGAGAGAGAATGGAGAGAGAAACACAGAAGTACTGCTTACCAAATTGGTAGTTGAGGACATTCTTTAAGTATCATATTTATACAGTATCTATATTCTTAGCTCATTCCCATTCTTAGAACTTTTTGAATTTAAAACACATTTTTAAAAATATTTATCATTATTTTTTGTGATATGTATGCATTTTTTGACAGATTCTAATTTTTAATTAATTAACTATTATCTATTTCAATAATAACATTAATTCTTTATTCCTATATACACAATGTGTATTTTTATAGATCATTACCGAAGATGATGTGCCTTTATGAGGACAGTAAAGTTTATTGAATTGAATTGACCCGGGCAGTGGCGGGAGTAGATAACTGGTCTTGAATGAACCTAAGGGAATTAACCCTGAAAGAAAACAACCTGCTTGCAGGCCAGTCTTGGCTGACCAAAGGCTAAGGGTTAACAACCTGCTGCCTTGCAGACTGGTCTTGAATGAAAATAACAAGACCTGGTAGGGGCCTCAGGTGGCATGCCCACCATCTACTTAGGGTATAGTGGGCTAATCCCCCGTTTATCCAAAACTAAACTGATTCAGAGAAATAAATGTAATATACCTGGTTTGACCTTTCAACGATGAACATGGAAACAAACACGGACTGTGATTTTTGAAACATGGAATGTTGAGGCAATAAATGGAAAAGAGTTAGAATTAGCTGAAGAAATGGAAAAATTCAAAGTAGACATTTTGGCCATTACAGAAACAAAGAAAAAGGACAAGGAACGGAAAATGTAAGACCAAATCATATTTTAATCTTTTCAGGAGTAGATGTCAAAGATAGAGCTAGAACAGAAGTAGGCCTCTTAGTGCATAAAAGGCATGAAAAGCCACTAGAAAGTTGAAATTTATAAGCCCACGGCTATCAGAGGCTATCTCTTCCAAAAGGAAGAGAAATTAAATTATTAATAGCTTATGGACCAAACAAAGACGCCAGTAAACGAGAAAATGATATCTTCAAAAACACATCCCAAAATAATTGATGCAGATTTTACATTTTGAAAATGCATGTTATTTTTAGTGTCATAAATCCAATATGACGGCGTTGCCATGGCAACACTCAACAAAATTTCAGTTTCTCATATTTTCTCCTCTAATTTAGATACGTAGAACTCAAAAATCGAGGTCCTAGTTGGCTTACTCTATGGGTTTTCAAAATGGCTTTCAGAACCCACTCCTCCCCTTAAACAGAATGAATGACAATAGAATAGCTAAATCAGTATACAGTGCTAAAGCCCAAGGTAAAAGACCAAAAGGCAGACCTCGGAGAAAGTAGGAAGAAGATATAAAAGAGGCATTGAAGCATAGAAATTTAACTTTTTTGGAAGGACACAGAAAATGCCAGGACAGGGCATCCTGGAGAAAGATCATCTCGGACATCTGAACCCATACACCGAAAGGTAAAATGGGAACTGATAAAGAAAGAAAGAAAAAATTGAATTGACTCAACCATTGTTTTCTTTCCTGTCCAAGGAAATGTATCATTACATTTGTCATTATGTTCTCTGTTTGTCCGGGTAATTTCTTTTTCTTTATATCTATTCATGTCTAAAGCACGTTTTATCTTCTTGTTTTTCTCATCCTTTAGGGCTGTATTCGGCTATGAGGGTCAAACTCCTTCCTTAAAAGTTGTGGAAACAGGAAGTAAGTAACTTTCATAGTGATCATGGAGGGCTATAACAAAGTCAAGACAGTATAAAGCATGATTTCCATAGTTGGGCACACCCAAGGGACATAATCAGGATAAAAAGTTAGGGGCAAAAAGAGAGCTGGTTTTTTACAGGTTGCTTTCAGTTGCAACAGTATTTTGGACACTCAGTAGAATTAATTAATTTACATAATACTCGATAGAAGCTGTATAATAACATATTTACCTTTTGTAAGATTTATCACAATCCCTAGAAGCTGAACGATAAAATTTCAATCTAGCATATATATACAAGAGCAAAAATATAAAATCCATATTTAGCTGCAAATGTTTTGTTAATGTGATTATGTAACGCTTTGGCAAAGAGAAAAAAATACTGTTTGAAAGAAAAATGTAAGAGTTAAAGTGAACTTAGTTGCCATAGTAAAGAGACATATCTCTTAAAAATAGAAACATGCTCTTTGTAATCTTCGAGAGCAATTTCATATACTTTAGGGTAGGGACAGAAGATCAATTAGATCTAACCAAGACCAATGAATAAACTACATGTGTAAGTTTGAAGCAAATATTTATCTTTTGAAGATGATGATGATGACAGGGGAGATGAAGGTGGGAAGGTAGAAAGGATAATATTATAAGCATTATTATTTTATTACAAATTGTTGTGGTAATCATAGTAGTAGCAGTGATAGTAGCAGTAAGATAACATTTATTGATCCTTAAACAGGAAATCACATTTTTATTGCATTGCTGTAGTCATGATAATAGTAATAGTATTAATAGTAGCGGGGTTAGTAGTGTGAGTGGAGTAGGAGGAATTTTTTTAACAAGTAAAGTATTGCTAACAACATATTGTACTGTCTTTTACTATAGATGGAGGCATTGAGGAAATGGCAGAGGAAATGAGTGCTGGGAAAATGATGTATGCCTACTGCAGAGTGAAGGATCCCAATACTTCCCTCAACAAATATGTCTTGATTCATTGGGTAGAAATTGTTTATTTCCTGACTTTCAACACCAATAAACCACATTACTTAGAAGTAGGCCCTGCATGTGACAAGAATAACAATGATGGTCCCATCAATGATTTGTTTTTTTCATTTGCTTTTTTTTTTAGAGACACAAAATGACTTGTTACTAAAGGTTTACATGTGAGTTAGTAAGATTTTATATATTGAAATGATATTTTAAGTCCCTTTACTCATATGTCTGAATTTGATTCTTTGAATTATATCATTTTAAATTTATAATATATACTTGACAAAAATTTAATTGAAACATTAACATCCTAGAGGAAAGAGATTTCATGAATTGTCTTAGCAGTTTTTTGGCAAAATATAATCTTAATTTTTGCATCCAAAATTTAGACAATTTGTAAGCTTTTATATCTGTTTTTCTATCACTGAAAAATATATAGGTGTAGATTTACTTGCATAAATATCATAAAATCATAGAGGAAAAGTTTTTTTCATCCTGTTATTAACATTGAAAATGTAAACACCCTGTTGCTATATTTGAATACACTTAAATTTATAACAATAACATATGTTGCAACATTGGTTTCAAAATAAACAAAAATGGAAAAGCCAATGATTTTTTTCTTCATTTTAAATTGTTGATTTTTTATGACTTTGCAGACTGGAGAGAGTGTTCCCGAGAACTTGAAGCTGAAGTTTACATCGCATCTACGTGATGTACAATCTTTTCTGAGAGTATGTGATTTGGGTTTTATTTTCTGTTTTGTTGTGTCAGAATTTTTTTCTTCTATGAATGGAAGTAAAAATTTAGGATAATTCTTTTCTTTCTTTCTTTATCAGTTCCCATTCTACTTTCGGTGTATGGGTTCAGATGCCCGAGATGATCTTTCTCCAGGATGCCCTGTCCTGGCATTTTCTGTTTCCTTCCAAAAAAGTTAAATTTCTATGCTTCAATGCCTCTTCTATATCTTCTTCCCACTTTCTCCAAGGTCTACCTTTTGGTCTTTTACCTTGGGCTTTAGCACTGTATACTGATTTAGCTATTCTATTGTCATTCATTCTGTTTAAATGCCCAAACCATCTCAATTGATTTGTTTCTATCTCAGTTTTTATGCCATCTGCTTTGGTTTGATCTCTTATTGTTGTGTTTCTGATTTTGTCTCTTTCAGTTTTCCCTACTACTCTTCTTAGATATTTCATTTCAGCTGCCTGTACTCTACTGTATTCTCTACTGTCTAAGGTCCAGGTTTCAGCTGCCATAGAGGAGAGTAGGACAATAAACTGTGTTGTATACTGCTATTTTGGTTTTTGTTGACAATTCTTGCTTACCTACAAATGCCTTTCCTAGATGGTTATATATTGCACTTGCCTTTTTGATTCTCTGGCTGATTTCTTCTCTTAGTTTTCCTGCTGAGTCAATCATTACTCCTAGATAATTGTAGCTTTGAACTTGTTCTAAATTCTCCCTGCCCAATTTAAGATTTTGTGTTTTAGCTTCCCTAGTTACTATCATTGTTTTGGTTTTCTTTGCATTTACTCTCATTCCTCTTTTATTTAGTTCATTGTTCATAATGTTGATATTCGACTGACGGTCATTTTCTGATTTTCCAAACAGAACTAAATGATCGGCAAATGAAAGCATTGATACATTTACTGGTTTGAACTTCCAAATACCTACATTCATTTTCTTCATTTTTGAGGATGCCTTTGTGACTGAATCCATAAATGTGATAAACAAAAGAGGACTTAGGATACAACCCTGTCTTACTCCTATATCTACATTAAATTCTGCAGATATGTTTCCAGTTACTCTCACTTCACATGTTGATTTATTGTAAAAAACTTTTAATGGCTTCTATTAAATTTTGCTCTACATTGTGTTCTTTTAAGGAATGCCATAGTTCGTCCCTCCTCACAGTGTCAAATGCCTTTTCTAGGTCAATATTTCTCTCAAGAAATTTTTCTATTATTTGTCTAATTGTAAATATGCGGTCTTGTACACTTCTTCCTGGTCTAAATCCACTCTGATGCTCTTTAATCTGATCCTCTACTCTTTTCCTTAGTCTCATTTCCAGTATCCTGGCATATACTTTTCTTGGGAACGCTAAGTAGTGATATTCCTCTATAGTTGATCCTTTCTTATGTATTGGTACTACCATTCCCTTTTTTTTCCAGTCATCTGGCACCTGTTTCGACTTCCATGCTTATTGGCATATTGCATGTAGTAGTTTGTCTGCCTCTCTCCCTTGGTTTCTAATCATTTCTGGATAAACTTGATCTGCTCCTGGGGCTTTCCGAATTTCACTTTTCTTATAGCTCTTTGGATTTTTTCCATTGATATATCTACATCTTCAGCTGTCTCCTCTAGATTACTTGTTACTCTTACTAATTAATCTTTACTCCTTGTTTCATACGTTCTGGAGGGATTATGTAATTGTTGAAAATGGTTTCTACATGTTTCAATGATTTCACTGTCATCTTTCATTATTTCTCCTTTGGCATTCTTAATTTGTCGTATTGGGCATGCTTTGGTCTTTCTCATGCTCTTCATTGCCCCCCAGAACAGCTTTTGATTTCCTTGATAGTTTTCTTGAAGTCTTTGTCCAAACTCTTCCCATAGTTCCTGTTTTGCTTTCCTGACTTCCTCTTTGGCGATAGTTCTTTTATTCATGTAATCTATCCTAACCTCTGGTCTCTTTGTTTGCAAGTATTTCTTCCAGGCATCCTTCTTTTCTTTGATCTTAGTCTTGACATTCTCATTCCACCATGCTGTTCTTTTCCTATCTCCTAATTCAATCTTTTTTAAAGCCTTTTTGTATGATTACAGGATTGTTTTAAAGGCTTTGCATTCATTGGAACACAAATTAAAAAGAAGTAATAAAAAAGATACAGAACAACTATTTTAATATATTTTGGGTTGCTGTCTGCAGCCATGGACTTCTTGCATGGTTTACAACAGGAAAACAGGCGCAAAAATAAAAAAATGTTGTTGATTTCTTTTATTTTCACCGTTACCAACCATAGACCCACTCCCCAATTTTCTATTTGTTCATCTACACAGTAAATTTGTATGTCTTAAATGGCTAAAATAAATGTAATTTTTGTACAAGTTTTTCTACGATGTTGTATAAGTGTGGCTTCACACTTTTAAAAAAAGAAATAATTAACTTAAAAAGAGGAAAGAAGAAAACTACTCTCTTTCTCCCATGTATTTTTTCCCATCTTGAATAATTTTGTGGAATAATATTAACTTTACATTATTATTATATTTTTCTTTATGTTGTGCATTGCTATTTTTGAGCAAGGTTGATTTGTAATTTGTTTTCAGATATTTCATGGCAGCTGAAATATTTTTCTGTGTTTCTGTCGTAACTCATTCTTTTCCCCTCTCTAAATATTTCTTTTACTACAGGGGATCCATGTTACCATCCCTGCTAGAAGTGAAGCAGATATCGAGGAAGATGACATTTTGAAAAAAGTGGCAAAGTCATCTGGTGCTAATTATAGTTTTCATAAAGAAAAAGCAAAGCCAACAGAAGCACCCGCACCTGTGGTAAATCTCATGACATTTTCTAAATGCTATGTTACATGTCTGCAAAGAAACATAAATCTCATGATATTTTCTATATGCTACGTACGTTACAATACATGTCTGCAAAGAAACGTAAATCTCAGTCTGAAACTACGGCTAAGCACAGTGTCTGCTGGATTAGAGCATTACTACATTTATTTCAGACATTTTCAAACTAATCTATTCCTATTTGAAATAATTCGTCATCTGCGTGACAAACCGTTCCATTGCCAAATCCAGGTAACCGAGAAAATTGAACGAAGAAATGATCATAACAGAGGGTAGAACAAAATCAGTATTTTGTCAAACCGTTCAAACATCTTTTAGATCTCATGAAGTTATACCAAAATAGCCACACAAAAAAAAATAATTGAGTTAGAAGAGTTTTTCATTCAGGCAATGAATTACAAGATTATAAATAACTATCAGCAACACACATGGTACTGAGAAAATAATTCTGTATAATTTTGTTTTCCATTTAAAAATTTCGTTTTCACTAAAATAAGTATTGGCACAAAAAACAACAAAGCAGTTTAATCTATGGATTTGCTTCTTTTTTTCTTCTTTGACAACGTTTCTAACAGACATTTTTTGTGCATCCGTCATTTGGCCTCTGTCATATGGTGGTAAAATTGCTTCCAGCAAGCCTTTTCAATTATTACTTTTCACAAATTTCAACCAGTCATTTACAGAATTTGCAGACAATCACTACCAGTTTCGTCATTTGTCCACATGACATATGTAGTTTATTTTACCTTTATTGTTAATGATATTATTGAATTACTGTTTGTCTTTTGTTGTTTGTGTTTACCCCACCCCATCCCTCCTCAAATGGAATGTTCTCATAGAGGAAGAGCTTATCCTGATTTCTAGTGTGAAATGGAACAGGAAATAAAATATCCCCCTCCTGGACAGGGTTCTCTATAGTCTGTCATAGGTTTCACTTTGCAGCTGATGCTACCACTCATTTGCACCTTGGTCAAGTGGGAAAACGTGTGTTAATGTGTCTTTTTCAGGGCGCACAGCATTAGGTTTAGCTTTGCCAGGATTTGAACTTAGGATCCCAAGATCATAGTCTGGCATCCTAGCCGTGAGGCCATCGATGCCACATTTTGTTGTAAGGTTTCCTTTATGATGTGTTATTATTAAATTTTTGGGAATTTCATTCTTTCAAGTTTTATTGTGTTGTCTTTTCAAAGGGTACAGATTACAGTAAAACTCGCCCAGATAGAGAAATAAATTTGAAAGCAAGAGATGAATTTTGGTCCAAGACAGAGGTAGGATCATTTGAAATATATGTATATAAAAACAATATTATACTGCAGATTTTGTAATGGGGCTATAATACAGGGACTATTGTTTCTGAAGCATAATTAGTGTATACATGTCAATGGAAAAAAAAAATATTGTATCTGCTGTTTCGTTCAAATTTGTTCATAGGTTTTGTTTTTATGAAGTGTGGATGAAATTGTTCTCATGCGAGGAGGAAATTTGTAATCATGTGTAAATAATAAAAGCTCTCAATAAGAAGGAAAGAAACTTGTATTTAATGAACTCTCTAACAGTTTGTTATCTAGACATCTAAGCATACAAAGTTATAAGCAAAACAAAATGGCTATTTCATTCATGCTTTTAACAACTGTTTAAAATGTAATTTGTATGAAAATTCCAGTATCTATAATATCACATTTTAAATTTTCTGTCAGTTGGAAATTCAAAACTAAGATATTGTTATCATTATCTTTATTATTCAATGGTTCTCAATTTCATCTGAAAATAAAGGTGTTCATTAAGTACTACAGATTCAATGGTACGGTAACATTTAGGCTCTCAGGCCCATAGTAAGTAAGAAAAGTTACTTCAAGGCCATTACAAGCCATAGAGCCAGAGCGTATCCTGGTTTCTACAGTGTGTCATGGAACAGGTGAAATACATCACCTCCTGGACAGTATACCGCATGGTCTCTCACAAAATTTACACTCCATCTGGTGTCAATTGTCACCTGAGTCAAGTAGAGAAATCTGCGTTACATGTATTTTCCAAGGAACACAGTGTCAGACATTGAATTGTCAAAAACTCAAACCTAGGACCCTTATCTCTAAGTACAGCAGACTCACTGTGAGGCTACAAAAAACACTCACCAGGCCCATAGAGCTTATAATATTAAGCTTGTTCCAGCTCTGTTTCATTGAGTGCAACAGTTAACACACAGCCACTATATGGTCAAGACATGAATGAGGCTTTTGCTCTCTTCATCTGCCAGCTGTAACAGGTACCATTTCATTTCGTCTCTAGTCTCAAGTAAACAACATCATGCTTAGTCAAACCAGGAGTCAAAGCCTTGGCCTCAAGGTCCTAAGTCGAGTTCTATACCCTTAGAATTATGAAGCGCCCAGTTCCATATTTTTCTTATTTTTTATAACATGCACCATAATGTCATGTTTACCTTTTTCAGAAAGATGAGATCAAACGGATGAAAGATGAAAGAAGTAGGACATAAGAAGAACACTCAAAAATGGAAACAGAAAGAAAGGAACGGGAGGTATGAATTTGTTTTTTCAGCCCTGGCTTTTGCTCCTCTGAACTTTTCAATTTACTTATTTTTCCTGGTAGGGAATGTCTTGAAGATGATAATGGGGAGGGGAAAGTTTATTTTTGTAGTGTCTATTTTGTAAAAATCCTGACAATATCAATGAAACAATGTTAAAAGTTAACTCATTTAATACATTGTAAACTGATGACTGTCACATTCCTGGATATTTACAAAAATAGAAAAACAGAAGAATGGATTGTTCAAATTTGAACATTTCTCCTTTTTTTCTCTTTACAGTTTATATCTTCTGTTAACATTTGTTTGTTTGTAACAAATTATTTTTGTTTACGCTTGTAAGGTGGCTTGTCTTCAAGGATAGTTAAACAATAATGGGTTCTATTTTTTTAATCACAAAATGTTACCAGTTGTCCTTTTGTACCCTCACACCATATTGTTGTATCCAAAACCTTGATCCGACTCATTGAAGTTCCTCAGGCTTTCCCTCATGAACGTTTATAACAATTTATCTGTTATCACAGGCAATCCTTCCTCTATCAAAGACACGTTTTATCAAATGCATAATTTGATTAATCCAAAACTGATATATTTGTCATAGGCATACTTTGATTTATCAAAGGATCAATTTCATTCATTAAAGTCATAGTTCCTTTACTCAAGGCACACTTTTGTTATCAAGGATACCCTTCAAATTATTAAATGCAGGTCTGAATTTATTAAAGGAAAACATACTTTTATCAAGCACATCTTATTTATCACGTGCATCCCTACAGTTTCTTATATCAAAGATACACATGTGTTTATCAAAGCCACAATTCTGCTTATTACAATATTAAGCTTTTAAGATCTTCTTATGTTTTCCAAGCCGATATGGTTTTTGTAAGATATGAAATATCCACACATACTCTGGAAGAGGAAAATTATAAATTTGAAAGTTCATTATTGTTTCTTAAAAAGGTTGCTTGTATTGATTGAATCGTAACGGGTGTTCTGAGCACTGTGATTGCTTTCCATGCATTTTTACCAAGTCTAACCACCCTGAAGCACTTATGACCTTTGTTGATTGTGTTATACACCTGCTGTTTTTCCCTACATAATCTCTTAGTTAAATGAAGCCAAACAACGAGACAAGCGAATTTCTGCTCATATGCAAAGTGTTCAACAACAGAAAATGGCTGAAAAGAAAGCAAATGAAATAAACAAAGAAGACGAGATGAAGAACTGGGTAAGCTGTGGTTTGTGAAAGAAGTAACGTTTGCCTGTTAGGCATTGGTTTTACAGTCAATTCTTTTTCCACTTATAGATCTTATGTGTTCAAGATGAATTTAATAAATTTTCTGTTTGACATACTTTAAGTGGGATCTCACTTAGTCAAGGAGTGAAATATAATGAA
Source organism: Doris montereyensis (assembly GCA_037039925.1). Taxonomy (NCBI): domain Eukaryota; kingdom Metazoa; phylum Mollusca; class Gastropoda; order Nudibranchia; family Dorididae; genus Doris; species Doris montereyensis. The sequence goes on from JAXRKP010000010.1 coordinate 581,519, forward strand.
TTGGTGGATTTTTGCATTGATGAGGTAGCCCGTTTCTTACCCAATGTAACTAATGGGGCTCACCCAATTACCAAAGGTGGATTAAGCCGCAGGACCCACAACTAGCCCCAAAGCCAGCTGAGGCGTAGGCAATTTTGTCGGCGCTGCAAGGACTCTCTCGGAGCTCAAAGACTCACATCCCATTAAAAAGACAAAGATGGATTTTTGCCATTTCCTTGTGAAAACTGTTTTATTTTTCACTGTGTTATTTTTAACATTTTAACCCTTGAGTTACTACGCTGCCTTCAATGCGCTGTCGTAGGCTGTCTATTTGCCTTGCCTACCACTAGGTACTGACCCCGGCCAGTCAGGTTGATTGGGCCGTCAGATGATTTTAGTTTTAAGGCTCTTACAATTTTGTTCCTCATTCCCGTTCTTCTCATATTATAAAGTTCCTTTAAGGCCGTTATGGGGAGCCGGAGCGTATCCTGATTTCGATAATGTGAATCGGAATAGGTGATAATAATCGCCTTGTGGCCAGGACGCTAGTCTGACACAGGCGTTTACTTCCAAGCTAGTGCTCGTACCTATTTACACCTGGGTCGAGTGGGGAAATGTGTGCTAAGTGTCTTTATTAAGGAACACAATATCGGACCTAGCTTTAGACACATTTTTTATCTCCATTAAGGACTGCATCAAGTTTGAAGCTGGTCCATTCTCTTCATTACCTACGAGATGATGCTCAATTTCATGTAATCCCAGAAATAACCTTGATAAACTCTCATCACGCCAAAGAAGAGAGAAGATCTATTTTTCTAGAGGAGGGAAAGTAACAATTTATTTCCCAGTCCCAACACACATTTCTTGATATGTTTCTTGTAAAAATATATAAAATCAGACAGGAGCTTCAATCTCAAAGTAGGCTTTGTTGTACATTCTGAAAAGTGGACAAAAGCAAAGATTCTTGTCATCAACTTATAAGAAAGTGATATCAAATAATGAAAGAGAATAAAATATATTAATTGATATACATGTAGACTTAACAAAAGTTGGTCATGCACATTTAAAAATTGTAAAGAAAAGCAGAAAATAACGTGAGCATATTCACCAAATGCCAAATAGGCTACGTTGGATCAAAGTCATTTGCTGATAGGCGGGTTTAGTATTAGGATTAATCATGCCAGAATTGACTTTTCTTCTTTCCTTTTTTTTGTTTTGATTCATGCACTATCGAATGTGTGAATATTCGATTAGTTTGCTGTGAGTTTATGATTCAAAATCTATGGGTTTCTTTGTATCCTTCACATATGACTCATATTTTCTAAAAAAAATAACGCTTTTATGATAAATTTTCACTCAAATCTTTTTTGTGTTCAAAGTTTGAAATGATCTATTATTTTATGTTACCTCTAAATATAATTTCCCCTCTCAACAGTTAATCAGAGTGTAATATTATAATTTTCAAATGTGTATGAATTACAGATTTTTCTGTTACTCAGGTACATAACGACTCCTTGTCACATCCACCAATTTTGTTGTTGTTTATCTTATGAAATGTTTCCTCCATCCTTTTTTTCTACACAAGTGTAAGAAAATAATCAGTCTTTTATATCTTATAAATTTTTTTTATCAATTTTTTAAATCATTTTTTTTGGTTTGTCCATCTTTCTTCCTTTCATTAGCTTCCCACCTTCCGCCAAACCAAACCATTTTTCAACGGTTACTATATTTTTGTTGTTAAAGATGTATATTATTCATTCATTAGATTAGATACATTTCCTTGTTTCCTCTCTCCACCTCTAACCCATCCCCAATCAAATGCCTCCCTAAACATACCATCCCTCAAAACCCAAGATCTCTCAGAGAGTTATGTGAATTTCACTATGGAAAATCTAAAACTGTATCATTTGTCTCAAAGTTTAAAAAATTTCTGAAAGGGGATGTTTTGTTTTTAACATATTATTTTGAATTATAAATTATTTTTTTTTCAATGTCTTTCATTAAACTAGTGTGCTATCTAAAATCAAAAAGAATAGAGAAATTAGATGATGAAAAATAAGCAAAATATATTTTCTTGAATCAAATGCACTGTAATTCTGCATGTGGGTAGTGTGCAATAAATTTCATAATAAAAGAAATAATCTGTAAAATTTGAAGAAAATTATAGGATAAAGATGTATAAACTACTCACATAATATTTTTTTATTGAATATGAGAATGGAGTTTTAAAAATTCACTATTTTCTAAGTCAATGCATCACAAAAAGATTATTTTAGATATAATTTACGCACACCACCAATGAAAAGACTTTATTTATGATTTTATCACTTGCATAGGTTGATGTTTTTTGTTCAATAGATTCATCTCTTTGGAAAATGGCATTTTAAATATCAAATTTATCATAAGCTTTTAGTTATCATAATAAAACTGATGCCATAATTTGGTGTCTATGGAGTCACTAACTTTACATAGCCAGGCACATTTTAATTATAACCTGTTGTAAACATATTTTATGTACTTGCTGTTTTGCAATGAATTTTTATATTTATCTAATCAACGAGAGTCTAAATAACAAAAAACTGAGTGGTGGTCTTAAGGAGGGTTGGGTTTTTTTGTGGGTTTTATTGTAGGGGCCTGTTTATTTCTAATAGAATAGTTCTTGGGTTTTTTTTTCCTTTTATTTTGTTCCCGTCTTGTAAGAAACACAACAAAGTGTGTATGAAGTTATATCTTGTTCCAGAAATTTAGAGCAAGTGACAATAGGATGGCAAATTTTGCTGAGAGATAATAATTAAGTGTTGTTTTCTATCATGCCCTCACCATGTGGCAAGGCAGTAACTTTTTTCACATGCTTTCACTGCGATGTCATATTGTGACCATGGCATATCTATTTATTCTGAATTGTTGCGTTGGTAGGCCAGTTATGCATCATTCCATCTTGATTGTATGAGTTTTAATCGATCTTAATGTATTGAATTTCAGGAGAAAAGGCAAAAGGAATCAATTGTTGATGAAGATGGCGAGGTCATCGCAGCGATCAGATGAGGAAAGAAAGAACAGTGGTAAGGATCACTTTGTTTCATTTTCATAAACATATGAAGACAAATCTAGCTATTACTTCCCGTTTGAATCACCTCATTAAAGAAAGATTCCTACATGGTTGTTTGTAGCTCACGGGGCAGGTTTTCAAAATTTTTATTTGATTTCACCCACATCCACAAGTAAGATTATCCTTCATAGTCATTATAGCCCACAGGGCAGGTTTTTTAAAATTTGATTTGATTTCACCCACATCCACAACTAAGGTGATCTCTGGGTTTTTGATAGGATTCTTAAAATTTTGCCCAGACTGCTCTGTAAACAGCCATCTTCATTAATCAGATTTGGATTTACCAAGTTCTATTAATCAGATTTCTTGACTTTCATTGATACGATTTGAACATATCAAGCTTTAGAGTAGAAATATGTCCTGTATGAAGTCATGTGTGACCTTCAGGAATTTAAATGTTATGAAGATCTAGAGGATGACCAAGAATGACCTGGAGGAGAGAAATCGAGACAGAGGATAGGAATAACTGGCGGCTCTTTGTTGATGGCTTGATGGCCTGTGCTTCACAGGGAGCTGAGACGATGCAGTATCATTTAAAAAATAGTAATTTTGGCTTATGGAAATAAACTGAAACTTAGGCAATTAGTATTTTTATCTTTGAAAGAAACAAATTTTAGACCTTACTCTATCTTCTCAGGATGCGGACTTGAAATTTTAAACATTATTTCTTAACAACAGGAAGCAAACAAACTCATATCAGGTTCTTCATCGAATGCTCGAGATTTTTTCAAGCAGAAATCTGTTGAAAGACCAGATGTCGTGTCAAACAGAGCCCCGCCACCACCAAGGTATTTTTCGATTTGACATTTTAAAGCTGAACATCTCAATTATTTTTGCTTCAGAACTTTTCAAATTGATTTCAGCTATTTGAGAATAAAGTGGATTTGAATTTTATATCCCTGTTGAAATGTTGGCTGGCAATTTTTTATGGATATACACCGCCTTCCCTTCCCACCCTCTCCCCTCCCCCATTCTTGTTTTTAACTTTGTTTTCAGTAGGTTAGTACACAGTGTAACTCTACCCTGAAAATAGGCTTTAGGAAAAATACCTAAATGATTCAATCGTTATGAGCTGAAAGTTCATTTGTTGATGGGAACGACAGGGAGGTTTGCTTGTGTAGCCATAATCTCTGCATAAGTTTTTTGTTTCCGTTTTTCTATTTCTTTTGCTTTTTCCTTTGGGTTTTTTTTTTATTATTCAAGAGGGTTCAGTTTTCCATAGTTTACAATCAAATCTACTTCCTTGATCAATGATAGCCTTCTTCTTTTCTTCTTCTTCTTCTTCTTCTTCTTCTTCTTCTTCTTCTTCTTCTTCTTCTTCTTCTTCTTCTTTCTTCTTCTTCTTCTTCTTCTTCTTCCTTCTAAAGCTGTAACTTCATCCTAAAGACTCCACAGCTTTACACATTACTTTGTTTAGCTTAATCTTGAAAGTGTTAAATTCATGTGAATTTCTTACGTCATTGGGGATGTTTTTGATGGTACAAATGAGTGTAGTGTTCCTCTATTCTTGAGTGTGGGATCATGAATGGGAATGATTTTCTTTCATGTGGTTATATGTTACCGAGGGCAGCACAGAGAGGTAATTTAATCCTTTTGAAAAATACTGTTAGTTTATTTGTCTTTGATTTAAAATTCAATCGAAGGAAGTAGACATTAATCCTTTACTGTAAAATGGTAATTTACAGTAAATTTTTTCTTTTAGGTCTTCTTTTTTTAGTGTTGTTTCTTCCTTATTTTTATGTTGTTGTTGCTTTTTTCACTGTATGGGTTCAAAGATCAAAAGTAGAAAAATATTTGACCCCATTTTATATCAAAAGTTTAACACAACTTCCCCACCCCCGGACACCTCTAAAAACCTATCCATAATGTTACATAGTAGTAAGTCCAAAGCCATGTAATCTATTGCAGTTGAAGTTTTTAATTTCCACACTGCATTGTCTTTGACTATTATGAAGACAACGATGGATTTAGTCTGTATCCCCCAACAAGTGCAGGCTCACAAACTGTACATCATTTACCCTCCCAGCAGGCCATTTCATTCAAAGTTCTTCTCAGCTCCCAGGGAGAATATAGTACAGCAGCCAGTTAGATGCTTCATACTAACTCTCTAACAAGATATTTCTCTACCTATAGCTGGTTAATCATTCACACCTGAGTCAGTGAGGAAAACAGAGTTAAATATTTTTTCCTAAGAGTACAATGTCGTGAAAATAAAATCCTAGACTAATTAGTGCCATCTTGACTACAAACTCACAACACTACAGTTTGACCACAATGCCTCGATGTTGTTCTTTCCCCTCCTCTCATTCTTGTAACATTATGTTAACATTATTTTTCTTTCCTTATAATGATTATTTTATTAAAGGTTTTGCATTAATTTGTCTTTATTATTATTATTATTATTATTATTATTATTATTATTATTATTATTATTATTATTATTATTATTATTGTTATTATTGTTATTATTATTATTGTTATTATTGTTATTATTATTATTGTTATTATTATTATTATTATTATGATTATTATTATTATTATTATTATTATTATTATTATTATTATTATTATTATGATTTGTCACAGTCATTATTATTATTATTACCATCATCATCGTTATCATCATCAACAGTATTGCAAATGAAGATGATGTGCTTTTATGAAGACAACAAAGTTTTATTGAATTGAATTGATATTTCATGTGTAACTCTTTAAATTTTAAATCTCTGGTTCTGTTCCTGCCAAACAGGAAAGTCCGCCATGGGTTTGGTAGCCAACAGCAAGAAGAATCGGCTGAAAGAAAGCAACCCATCAGCCTGCCCAAAGGAGATGTGGAAGAACCTGTTGCTCCATTCAAGCCTGTCAGACAACCAGAGCCCGTATCAGAGCCTGAACCTGTGAGTATCTCACACAGAGGTTTTAACATTCAATTCAGTTAGGTCATGGAGATTTTAACCTTCAATTTAATTTTAAATATGTGCTCCAGGAGATAGACTTGTGTTTCGTAAATTCAAAAGAGAGGTCAAAACATGAATTTTTATATCGATAAAAACATAAAGTAGGCCTATGTATTTTAGGAGGGGGCATCATAAATCATCCAATTTTATAGCTAACCTCACTCCTAGTAGAGCTGCTATCTTCTAATGAGAAGCAACGCATTTGAACTATGTCATAAAGTTTGTATTATTAAAAGCTGTGAGTGAGGAGTAAGACAGACCAGACATGCTAGCAAAGGATTGGAAAAAATGGGAGGAAAAATGGCTATTTCTGCTAGTAACTAATCCAAAGACAATAAGAGGGAGAAAGGACAGATGGCTTTATGAAAATTGATACAAGTTTATAACAGGATTTTTTACCCTTACTAAAATCAGGAAAATTCCTCCAACTGTAAGCAAGCTTTCCACCATAAGCTTGATTCTTATTTGGTTCTTAAGCACAAAAGAGTAGTGACCAACATGAGCTTACTGTTATTTAACACAGATTCAAGATTATTGAAGACAGCTCAAAAAGTTTTGTTTTGGTGATACAGATTCATGGGCGGTTGACAATTGCTGCCAGTAGGTTCTAATTCTTTCTTTTCTTTCTTTCACTTTATCTTTCATCAAGCTGTCTTCTTAATTCAACCTGAGATTACCACATATGGTGGATGGGGTAAATTTCAATAAAACAATCAAACAAACAAGATGCAGATTCATAAATTAGCGTAAGCCTGTAAAAGTCAGAAATTGCCTTCTGTACAGCGACTTGCATATGTTAATGACATTATGTTAGGTTAGGTCTAAAGTTGTCTTGCCAGAGATAGGTCTGGAATGTGTAGTAGAAGTATGTTTATGTGTGTGTGTGTGTGTGTGTGTGTGTGTGTGTGTGTGCTTGTTTTGTGCTTGTTTCACGGGTATCATATGGAAATGAGGTGATAACTTTAAAAGAGACACTGAAGCAAATCTTGTCAAAGAGTGCTGGAGAGAGTTATATTATGAATGGAGAGAGACAGTTAAAGACAGACAGGAGACAGACAAAGATGTAAGGTACTAGATAGATGGACGAGTACGACTGTTTGTACCTGCATTTTATTAATCTTAACTTGTCATATTAACCATGCACAAGGATGGGTTTTTTTTATTCCTATCAACGCATCTCTTCTTGATCTTGATCTTGTTCATTGATTAACTATTAATCTGGCAGAGATTGTAGGCAACAAAGTCCCTCCCCTCCCCTCCCCTTTTCCCCCTTGCTTTGCCAACCAGTTTTTCAGTCCCTCTGGCCTTCCAAGATTTTGATTTAAAAAAAAAAATATGTTTGTTTGCTTTCTTCCGTCCTTTGTGTCCTCATTTTGCCCTCTGTCCTAAGGCACGTAGTAGAATATGATGATCAAGGATGACACTTTTCTGGCTTTAGCATTGGAAACTAGATAGATTTTCAGGCTTTCTGAACCGACTTTTATTTATATTAATGCTATTTATTTTGCAAGAATAAGTATCACTATCAGGTGAACCAAGAAAGAGAGGTGTTTATTAATACAACTAACCACCTTTCTTTTTTCAAAATTGCTCACTCACATTCATTTTCAGGACTTTTTTTCATTTAGGTTTTATGCTGGCATCCCTGAATGTCGTTACAGCTATAAGTAGAAAGAATGCGTTTGGTGAAATGTCTTTTCTTAAATGATTCTCATGGATAGTCGGCTTCTCTTGATTATTTTTTTCTCATTAACAATAAGACCTGTTTTTTTTTCTTTTTTTACCTAGGCTTATATTCCTGAACCAGAGCCAGAACCCACACCAGAACCTGCGAGAGAGCCAGAACCCACTAGTCCTTCAGAGCCCCAAGCTAGAAATCTGCTACGCCAGGGTTTGCCACCAAGGCAGGATTCAGATGAGGAGGAGGAGGATCAAGACTGGAATGGTAACATATTGTTTTCATCACAATTATTTTCTTGTATATAATATATGAAAGGCATTCTCATTGGCTCAAATGTCTGTATATTTAGAAAAAAGCTCAACTCTATGGTGTAATGTCGCTGTCTGACGTGTAAACTTGTTGAATGTGACTTATTACATCAGGTAGAGTGTTCATTACAATGTTCAATTTTGTTTTTTGTCTCTCAAGACTTACTATAATGAGCTCAGGGCAACTTATAACTTATCATAAACTCTTGCCGATATCAATGATGTATTGCTTCTAATTCATACTCATAGCTGTGTTCTGATATTTCCTTCTTCATTCGTTTGTCTCAGAACCTCCTCAAGAAGATTTCACATTCCGTGAGAACAGGGTGCCTTCTTTCCATGAAGATTATTCTGCCCGAACAGCATCATGCGGAGACTCAGTCAAAGCGACTGAGCTCAGCACAAAGTTTCCACGAAGAAGAAGAAGAGCCGGAGCCAGAGGTAGAGGTAGAGACACAGGAAGTAACTTCCCCTGGTGAAGACCGTGGTTTGTGTGCCAGAGCTTTGTATGACTATCAAGCCGGTAAGTAAAAAAGCTCTTCCTCTCATTCTCAGCCAAAAGGTCATAAATTTGTGCCCCACAGGTAGAAACATGTTCTCCTAAGAACCCGTTGTTTCGATCTTCTTAGGACCGGGTTCTTAGGGAGACACCACTGAAGTAATACATTGCACGAGCATACAACTACATCATGTACAACACTCAACAGACAATGTTGTCTACGACTCTAGTGTTAACTTTGATCAAAGACACTGCAGTGCTGGCAGGTACACATTCAGAGACGACGCAAGCCATTCCAGTTCCAATCTCCCTCACTGTCCACGTTTACTTTGGACTTTGGCGCTCATGCTACATGATGCGCAAGTTGATATCACACATGCATGCACACACGTCAGTCACAGGCAGCTGCTAGCGTGATTGAGCATCATAGCATTGCCATGCCACATAATAAATAGTACCGTAGGCCTACAGCATGCATATAATAGGCCCTATGTATAGGCACGATAATTAGAATACTCTAGCCTACATGATGTATACGTGTACGGGAAGTGTCACAGGAGAGCACCACCTATCCAACTCTTCTTATTATTACATTGTTCTTATGTTAGAGCTTTTCACGTCAATAAGAATAACTCCTATCTTGATAGTAATAAGACAGTGTGCAGTAGTTCAGTTTTTCTCGGCATAAAGTCCTATTGTAGCCTCGCATTGCATAGGTGGATGCCGTTCCAAGCATGCATATTTTATATAGCTTATATAGGGATTAAAACGGGGATTTGAAAAAGTCCCATTGTAACATCTGAGATCCCATTGTATCCAATGCCGTTGTATGTGAGCTCTACTTTATGTAGTGTATGTATGTATGTATTGTATGTATGTAAGTTAAACGTTACGCATTAAAGCTTTGAATTTGTGGTATCACGCATGCATTATTATACAGAGACTCTATTTCACCCTCTCTTTCTTTTTTAACATAAAATGATAATGTTTATTTTCTTGCATATAGAGTTATCAATAACATTATCAGCTATAAATTTGTTTGTTTCATTAAGGATAATTTTTTTTTTTTTCATTTCATATGATTTAAAATGTTAACACTGAAAAATTATGGGGCACAAACATATTTAATTATTTATATGAATAATTATATGAATTTCATCATTTTACAAAAAAATTGATAAGAAGCCTTTTCTTAATTTATGATTGTTTCTTATGATATGCTTTTATCAACAGCGGATGACACAGAAATATCCTTTGACCCTGATGACATCATCACAAACATTGATCAAGTTGATGCTGGCTGGTGGCAAGGGTTTGGTCCTAATGGTTCTTACGGCATGTTCCCTGCCAATTATGTAGAGATGATGGAATAATTATCCAGTGCATTGCCTGAGTTATATTTATAGTATGAGCATGGGGTCACATATTGTAATACCATTGGTTGTATGAGCGATTCTACAGAGAATTTTTTTTTAAACTCAAAAGCTTTTTTCAGTTTTACATAATTGTCCATTGCTCCATTCCAATCAACGCATATATAGGCATTTTAACATTTAATTACATAGTCTCAATATGTATTCATTATAATTATTATGGTTTTCTGAGAGTTTTTTTAACATTGGACGTTGTTCTGTTCAGCTTTCTTGTAAATGTTCCCCATTGATTTGCAGCTCCTTTTTCTTCTTTTTTTAAAGGGCAGCAAGAAGGGAAGAGGTGTAAGAATTTGGGCAGAGGGGGCAAGGGGAGGGATTATGTTTGAAAAGGGAAAGAGGTTGTCTTTTTTTGTTGTCAATGTAAAGATTTTATTTTATTTTATTTGAGTCGCTGGACAAGGCAAAGTGTAAACTGCTGATTATGTCAGTAAATTTTTAGGGTCTAATGTCATGCATTTGTTAGAAGAAAAAGCGTTACATATTTCCCCATGGTGATAATAAAGCGGTGCTAGTTGCTAGTCTTGTGGTGACAGTTAAACCTACCACAAGGTAAGGCAATTAATGCACGCTCCCATCCAGATTTATACCACCCATAGAGTATAATTTTCCACCACAGTGTAAGTGTTAGCATAAGTTATATGATGAGACAGCAGATTGTTACATTTAATAAATAAAGATTATGATAAACATTTTAATGTAAATCCTCAACTTGGGTCTTTTTTTTATGAATTAAGAGCCAGTAAACCATGGTTTAATGTACAACACTATTACCCGTATTCAGTTTTACAAGATTTTATTTTTTTAATTTACGCAATCACAGGGTCATTTCAACATCAGCCTAAAAGTCATTCGAACATTCAATTCAAAAGTGTGACACATACATATGTATAATCAATGAGGTCTTCCATTTATTAGCAATGTTAGTATTATACCTAAATCATTAATTGATTTCTTTTTAGATGTATTCGAGTGTGCGGATACTTCAGTGACAAATGAGACTTTCTTTCGGGTACAAGTTTCACATTGTGTTGATATTTATTTTGGTTAATACAGTCAAATCCATCAGAGTGCCTCTCTCATTCTGATTCTTAACCCATAATGTAGCTTACTGCGTTTCTTTGAATGACAAACATTATATATATATATATATGGACCAACTGTTCAAAGGTGATGAATGTGCAAGGAATTTTTCTTTAGAATGAATTTTAAAGCAATCGGCTGGGACATACTCTCTTATATAACTTTGTATGAGACAACAAAATCAGGCACATAATCAATTCTACAGGCTATGAAGAACTCACAATTTTAATATTGTGTCTGTGTGTGTCTCCTGTATCTCGAATCACTCGATCAAGCAAAGTTCAATAGCTTTACATCACATTTGGCGTCATAGCAGGCTGCATGATGGTTGATTAATAATTATAAAGGCAATTATCAAGAAATTTCTTCTGGCCCAATGATTAAAGTCTTTTTCAAAACATCAATCTCACAATACATTTATGTACATGTACCATCTTTGCTTAAAAGTGTTGGGTCGCAGTCATAGAAGGAATTAGCAGGATTTGAAAATGTTCAAATTCTTAGAAAATACAAAACTGATAACCATTGCTTTAGTAATTTAACTAAAGAGCCTTGCCTTACCATCAGTTCAAAACTTAACTGGAATAAGTTCAGATGTTTTCTTTTTCATTTGAGATTTTTTATGCGACTTTGTTTTCAGAAGAAAGCAGTGCTTATGGGTTATTTAATATCACTTTTATAATTTGTGGTTCTTAGAGAAAGGAACAAGCTCACTGATGCTCATAAAAACTAAACTGTTTTCATTGACTGTTTATCCATTCTCTCCCAAGATGTCAAATGTTTCAAATGATGCATATTATTTTTCTATGAATAAAGCATGTAAAAAAAATATTCATCTTAATAGTTTTAATTTTTTATCTGTATGGATGGAGCTTGAGCGTGTTATCTGTGATGTAAATAATCAAAGATATTACTGAGCTACAAATTCTCTTAGCATGAGTTGGCAATTTAACAAATTTCCATTCCTTAGCAAGAAAAACAAGTAGAAGCTACTTCATGTATGTCAACATCGTTTTATCTTACGAGTGATATTCTGCTGAGGCTGCAAACGCAGTGGCTTAACATTCCCATATTTTCCACTTGCGATTTTGGGAGAGTAGAAATTGATTTGATTCTACAATTAGAGTGCCTCTTAATTCATTTGCTATTCGAGACCGAGGTGTGACCTATGGTGCCACATTTCAAAGTGGAGTCACTAGTGTGTTGGTTGGCCTTACAACCTTTGTAACTCTAGAAGGAACACTACAAAAACAAAACAAAACTTTCTCTAAACTTAAGCCTACAATTGGGATGTTCTCACAACCATGTGTAATTTGTGTCAAAGAATTCAAATATTAAGTAAAAAATAACAGTTGAGGCCAAATGTCACGACCTTTAATTGTGTCGTTTATAGATCTTGTGATGCTGAGAGGATGTAGTGAGTGAACATTGGGAATGGCTTTTACTGCTGCGCTGAATTCCAAATCATCAAGAATCGGCTGCGACAGTAAGGGGCAGGGAAGTGGATTGGTGCCACTGCAATGTCGACTTGAGATTATATGGGGCTCCAATTCGCAGGCAGTTGGTGATCGCTTCTGGTAGGTCCTACTTTTCTTTTCACCCTTTCACATGTCTCTCATCTTGCGGTTTCCTCTGAATTCACCCTGAAATCGCTGCAATGGTGGACAGGGTTGATTTCAATGAAACAAAACAAACCAATGAAACCCACCAATTCTGTAAGTTGGGGTGACTGGTTGTGAATCCACTGTGTTTACACTACAGCCTTGTATCGACATATTGTTTTTCTGGTCCTGATTTGTCCCTTGGAACTAATCAATATGTGAATTCTCATACATCGACATGATGCTTCTGTCTATTCTCATATGGAACTGCTGATAAGTTCTACTTCTTTCCGCTCACTCTTTCACTTTCACCTTGCTGTTTCCTTTCAATTCACTTTGAGATTACTGCATATGTGGACAGGGTAAATGTCTTTATTTTTTTTTAAAAGGCAATCACAATATCTCTAATGTCTCTACTCTTACATCAACATATTTACCCTGTCCACCATATGCGGTGATCTCAGAGTGAAAGAAGAGGAAACAGCAAATTTAAAGATAAGTAAAAGAAGGAAAAGAAAGAAGTAGAACCAGCAGCAACCGCCCACCTGAAAAGTGAGAAAGAATCATGAAATCAACCTTCTATTTATCTTTCATTTTGCTGTTTCCTCTTAATTCACCCTGAGATCACCGCATATGGTGGACGAGGTAAATTTCAATGAAAGAAACAATCGCACCGTTCAGTCTTTGAGAAATTGTAAAGTAAGCAATGTAGATTTGTGTTAGTACGTCTTGTGGCAGGTATAGACAACTCTTTAAATAGAGCGTACCATGAATATATGTGATGTAGGTAGCCGAGTGGTTAGGCTACTGGACTTGGGATCATGAGGTCCTGGGTTCAAATCCTGGCAAAGCGTGTTCTGATGTTGTGTTTCTTGGGAAAGACAGTCAACTGTCAACACGCATTTTCCCACTCGGCCCAGGTGCAAACATCCAGGAAGTGATTATTATCACCTGGTCTGCTTTATCCTACAGAAATCAGGATAACCTCCGGTTTTATGGGCCATAATCGGCCTTCAAGGAACTTTTCCCTTACTTTACTATGAATATATGGACAATCAGTGGGACCATCTTAATCTAAGTGAAAGTCAGTGGTGTAACTATAAGAGAACAAAAGGGAGAGAGTCAAATTATCACAGGGGAAAAATGTTTGTTTACAATCTCTTTAGTATTGCATTTGCAGTCAAATCCTAAATTTCGGGAAAATTGTATTTCCCCCTTCCACCATACGCAGTGATCTCAGAGTGAGTTATGAGGTCACCGTCAAATGAAAGAGGGGATTGGGATCAAATGTGAGAACACTTCTTCTATTTGATCTTCATTTATCTTGAAGACGCTGCAAACTCCTGCGACCAGCCATCTCACCTTCCCCCACCCATTGCATACAGTTTGGAATAGCTGACCTTCAAACGACATGAGACTTTGATTTGATTTTACCCACATCCACAAATGAAGTGATCCTGGGGGGTTTTGATAGGACTTTTAATTTTGTCCGGACTGCCCTGGGATCTTGAACTTTAATGTGCACCAAGTATTGTGATCCCAGGATCCCCTTGTTATCGGCTGTCTTCGATGGGATTAAGTGTAGATCCACCTTCCTGAACAGGGGAGGGGGATGTTTAATTTTTTTTTAAATCGAGAAAACTTTTGAACGTGCCAGGCTTTGAACCCATGACCTTTTGGTTGAGAGGTAGACACCCTGCCTCTGGATTACTGAGTCCCCCTACATGAGATAAAACCTTTGCTTTGTTAGTGAGATTATTTTTACCACTTGCATACTATACTCCAGAACCCTAAGAGTGGAACATGTAAACATTACAGAGGGATGAATACAATTACGCTTTCTTTTGTGACAATACATGTACATGTATTATTATGTCAACAAGTGATACCTCCAAAGGATAAGTTGAGACTGATACGTTGACATAAATTAGTCATGGTCGTGTGCTATTTTTAAACATTATAACATTCGAATGGGAGGCAAAGGGAAGAGCTACAAGAAATAAATGAAAACAATAAATGTTTGCATTGAATTTTTTTTACATTTGTTTAGTTTTTTTAATTATTTATTTATTTGAAAATTCTAGAAATTTGTTTCACAAACAATAAATCAAATAGTATAACATAAACAAAAACAATATCACATGAATGGCAAGTTTTCAAGATCACTATGAGAATAATCCTGATGATGGAGTATTGTAACCGTGATTGGCTCCCATTTGGAAATCAACTGAATTTAAAAAGACTCCAAAGGTGAGACTGAGAGTAGAGTTTCTCTTACTGTTACTATCATTGATCATCATCATTGCATTCACTCATTAACATTATCATCATCATTGTTATTATCAATATCATTGCATTTTTTAAATTATTACAATATATTATTATAATTATCATTATTATTATTTGATTTGTTGTTTAACTGTTCTTAATACTATGCTAATGATGTGTCTGCTTGTACTCATCATGATAGTATTGATGCTCATGATGATGATGATGACACTATTGACATTGACAATGGACAGTGATGAGAGAGATTAGGAATTACCCAAACAAATATCTAGCATTGTGAAGGACATGATTTTTGTTTTGAAAGAGGAAAATAAATAGGGTTTTTTTTGTCTGAAGACCTCTCAGATTAATATACCATACTGAATACATTTTTGTGCATACTGGATAACTATAATTGCTCAATGCAAGATCCTGCTGGAGTAAAGGCCTTAAACTATATAATGAATATGCCTTGTATATATTTTGACACCACCAAAAAATTGCTTCCGTTTGATGAAAACATATATTCATCTATTTTATTCAAGTAAAACTTATTGAATGAAGTTATTTCCTGATAATCTATATACACGTCAAATTAAAGTGCATTACAATAATCATGAAAATGTAGATAGATCAAACAATCACTGTGTAATTTATGTTTGGTTTGATTATTTCAGATAATTGATACAATGGCAGACAGCAGATGATGATAATATTCCACTGGCAAATTTAAGAAGAGACAGCGAAGATGACATTTCGTTGATTCAGCTACGAAAGAAACGTCGAGTGTCTGAAGATTTAGAGAGCAATATCATCAGTGATGATCAATCGTCTGATGAGTGTTACGATTCTGACAAAGACCCGGAGTTTAACGTTGGTGTTTGTGAGGTTAGACGTTATAAGCAAGAAGTGTGGTCTGCGCGTCCTGATTGTGAAATTCTCGTTTGCTTCGATCATTGCAATGAAGATATCTCATCTTGCAATCAACATGGGAAGACTGCTCAAACACGAAAAAGCAAAAGGGAAACTATTATTAATGAACCTTCAGCGTCTGAAGAACAAGACCACACAGTGGTGCAATCAACTTCAGCTCTAACAAGTAGTGACCCAGCAGATAAACAGCCAGAAGAATATGCAGTAGAAGGCAGTGCAAAAGAAGTATGTGCTAACAAGAGTCCTAAACAGAACAAACAAAAAAGGAAGCAAAGGCCAAAAGAAATAGAGGTGAGCAGTACACCAGTCCATCCACAAAAGAGACGGTCCCTGCCAAGGTACTGAAACCACGGTGCAATGGAAGCGCTAAATGCGGCAGAAAATGTGACACTATAACAGATGAATAGAGGAATGAAATATTCAATTCATACTGTGCCCTTGGAACCCTCCGATTACAAAGAGAGTATATTATAAGATACATTGAGACATCTAGTTGTCAAAAACGAAAATACAGTGTAGAAGAACAGTATCGAAGAGGCGTCACAAAAAGTATAGTCTTACCGTAAATGGATAACAAATTCTGGTCTGTAAAAGTTCTTTCTCAACACACTCAGTGTTTCCGAGCAAGTAACACGGACTGCCTTCTCTAAAGTTATACCAACAGAAACATTAGAAGAAGAGATGAGAGGTGAGAGGAAAGCGACAGGGTTGATTGAAAGAGATGAAATAATTAAACAGGCAGAGACAGATTCCCCAGAGTTGAATCTCACTTTTGCAGATCAAATACAATGAGAGAATACCTACATTCTGACCTGACTAAACTAAAAATTGTACACAATGTTTTGTAATGAGTGGTCTCCAAGACCAACCCCACCCTGCTTTAGAATACTATGAGAAGATTTTTGAAGAAATGAACCTTTCAATGCACAGACCGAAAAAAGACCAATGCTCTTTGTGTGCCACTGTGCATCAGGCAAAGAAGGACCAACAGCCCAATTTCATACAATACCAGTTGTCATCGCGATATGAAAAGCATATTGCGGAAAAACAAAAAGTAAGAGAGCTAAAGAACTTATCAAAGGAAAGGGCACTAAACCACCATAAGATAGTCAGATGCGCGACATTTGACGTACAAGTCATCTACCTACCAAAGTCCCTTGAAAATGCTTTAAAAAGAGGTTATCCAACTACAATCTAACATTTTATGACATGGTAAGCAAAGATTGCCAGTGTTTCACTTAGCATGAAGGTGTTAGCAAGCGGGGATCATCCGAAATTTCAACGGCTATCAACAGGGCTCTTCAGATCTATGATGATGATGGAGCTGAGGAAATTCACTTGTATAGCGACGGCTGTGCCGGACAAAACAAGAACTCTATCATGCCAGCGATGATGCTCTATGCAGTAGCAAACAGCAAGAGCCTGCAAGAAATTTCACTCCGTTATTTTGAGTCATTTCATGGATAAAACGAAGGAGACAGTGTTCACAGCACAATCAGCACCGCCATGAAAAGAGCTGGGAATTTATGTATTCCATCACAACTTGTTCCTGTGTTTGCCTTGGCTCGCCGTAACAATATAATTCACCAGTTACAATTTGATGACTTTGTGGATTTCAAAACATTGTCCCAGGATCTAAGAATTTTGAATTCGATAGGAACCAGAAGATGGGTTTGTTAACTGGAACGATATTATGGAACTCAAGGTCGATAGAAAGTATCCTAACACTATCTTTTACAAAACCAGCCATCTGGCAGCCAATTATTCAGAGATATCACTGAAACGACTTAAGGAAAATTATGTGTTACAAAAGCTCAACACAGAGCCAAACAAGATTCCCAAAGAGAAATACCAGGATCTTATTTCCCATTGTTCCGGGGAAATGCCTGTAATCAGAAATCAAGAACACGGGGACTTCTATTTCCACTTACCTCACTACTGATTACGTTAAACCGTTCAATCCTATTACAACAAGCATATGTGCTTTATAATCTTGATATGAGACATTTAAATACGATTTGATATTGCATAATGTTTAATGGTATTGTCCAAGTCGGGCATAGTAATTTGTATAACCTACCTCACATATTCGTCTTGAAATTGATTATTTTGATTATGTTTCGTTTTATTAAATTGGCGTCAATGTTCAACTGTTGTTAGTTTTGGTATCATGATCTAGCGTAAGTAACATATTTCATGGCGCAAGTGACAGTGTTGCCTCGTGCTTTATTCACGTACTAGCGTAAGTTACATATTTGTCGATTTTTCATTTAATTTGCAATTTATACAATATTGTACTTTATCAGCTTAAAATATAGCCTATACCTATAAACAATACAAACACGAACAACATATCTCTTGTTGTTCTCTCATAATGTGTGTTTAACAAGTGCCAAAATCTTTAAACTCCTCTAGCTCAAAATGGGAAAAAAACGGTTTACGCTAGTACGTGATTTGGGTGACGATATTTAAATATATATTGCCATATTTTAGACTTTCCTTTTCATTTTGTTTATTTATTTGTTTGCATTTAATCTAACATAGAAAAAATCTAAATATGAAGATTGCTTCAAATATATACAGTGGAACTTGCTTAAGTCTACACCTTAGGATCGATAAAAAGTTTTGTCATTAACCATATTCAGGGAATTTACTCAGCGAAAACACATAGCTGATGAGAAGACAACTATTATAACCGGGAATTTTCCTTTAAAAGAGCTGACTTCTTGCGGATTATGTACAATTATTTTAAAACATTTTTACAGTCTTTTCATAGCTACGCTTTTGATTACTAATAGAGTGTACACATATCAAATACACTTTTTTTTTTAAAAGTGTAAAGGCACTTGAAAATACAGAGGTAAAACGAAGGGAGCATATTGTGCACACAATTATAAAATACATGTGTTGAGCTTTCTGAGGGTTATCCCATGAACAATTCAGGCCTTTCAGATCCACAATTAGCACCAATATCTCATTGTCATAGTAACTTGTAGCTTTAGTTAAACCAATGTCCACTTGGGAAAGGTACTCATTCCTGCTCTCCAAATATCTGAACTATGTAAGTAACAAGTCAAGCTCCTTCAAGGCCATTCGGGCCCATAGAGCCGCAGCTTATCTCAGTTTCTATAGCGTGAAGCAGAACAGGAGGGCACTAGTCTAACACAGATTTTTACTCCCAAGCTAGCGTTTGTAGCCATTTGCACCTGGGTCAAGTGGGGAAAAATATGTGTTAAGTGTGTCTTTCCCATGGAAAATAATGTCAGACCTAGCTTTGCCAGGATTCAAACCCAGGACCTCATGATCCCAAGTCCAGCAGCTTCATAACTCAGCTGTCGCTGCCACTGTTGATAAGTACTTGGCTATAACTATACGTAAATTAAGAAAAAAAATGTCAGGCTGCTTGTAGGATAAGTGAAATATGAAAACTGTGCTATGTTCATCCCCATATATATACAGATGGCTTCATATGCCATGACTATGGGTCATTTTTTATCCCTAAAATAAAATAGTCTAAAAACAAGTAAAACAAAGAAAACAAATAATGCACATTAACTCACTGACTCAGATTTTGTCTAGGTAAACTCTTGCATAACAGACAAAAGCGAATAATCATGACTGGTTTGCCAAAACCACAACTCGTTTCATCGAATAGTCAAATGCTCTCTTCATTGCCGAGTTATGGGATCGTGATTTCATAAATTCAGAATCAAAACCATTTCAATTCTGCATCACTAACATGCCTGTGTGTGTGTGTGTGTGTGTGTGTGTTTGACCTATCAGATCAACTGTACTTGGGTATTCTTTGTCAAGTATTTTTAGGTAGATGAAATAATGAAAAGAATCTGAATATAATTATAAATTATAATATAATAAATAAGAATAAATTTAACTCTTATTGTCAGGATAAAAACAAAAACCTAAAACATGTTTCTCCAAATTCATTAATGACCAATTGATTCATGACATGAGCCACTTTTGTGACTGGTCAAATTCTATTTTTTTAAAAAGTCATCAGCTTGATTTTATTTTATTTACCCACATCCACAACTAAAGGTGATCTCTGGGTTTTTGGTAGGATCTTAAATTTTGTCCGGACTACCCTGTAAATAGCCAAGGGATCGGTGTGTGGCCATTGGTGACAGGATATAAAACTTTTACTGCCCTTTAACTCTTATGTCCCTTTGAATTCGTCACAATGCAACTTTGCCTAAACCCGACACTATTTGTTTCCCAAAATCTGCGCATTTTGGTGGAGACTACTAAACCAAACTGTTATTTATTAAGATTTACATTGCAAATTTTGGCCTTTAGATGGGTACTTGAAATATGTTTTTGTGAAAAATTGTACTGCAGAAGGAATTGCTGTGGGATAGGATTCGAATTAGAAGAAGGGCTACAAAACTTAGTGATGGGAAGTTTCATTTCTATCTACCACAGTTTGAAGCAGAAAGAGGATTTAAGTATAAAAATGCAATCAGTGAATCTATTTTTTAGATATGACATCGATATCTAGATTCATGGATTTACTTGATAAGGTCATGTGGAATATTAGAGTAATCATCCTAGGTCGTTGCATTTTTTGTACCACATTTTAACAATTTTTGCCTTGATAAATGAACAAAACAGACAAAACAAAAAGTATTAATATCTTATTCATTTTCAAAGGGTCCCAAAATTCAAAGATCAGGGCATACCAAGAGAAAAAATAGCTAGACTTCAGAAAGTATAATATTAATAGACAATTTGTTTTTCACTTTTAAATGTTGAAAATTATTTTTGTCACAGAAAAAATGATTGAAAATTAGAATTATGCTTGGTGTATGGAAAATTATCACTGAAAGTTCAATATCTTTGTCTCATTGACATTATTATTACTATCTCCATTCACAAAAGATTGAGTGATGAATAAGCATCTCCTGACATCTCCCACATCTTAACGGCCAGCTTTTCGCAGTGAGAGGCAATATAATGGGGGTGTACATTTCCCAGATGCATGAGGAACATCTCATAGCAATAGACAGAACTGTGTAAAATGTGAGGAAAGCACTGCTGAATAACTTGCCTGAAAGAAAACAAAGAGGATTTTTAAATATTATGAAAGGCGAAAAAAGAAATTTAATTGTTGTTGCATCACGAGGAACACACTACAAGAATACTTTACATATACTATACACCATCAGTATGTCTACATTTCTTCATGTTATATTACACACCAGAGGTATTTATGAAATTCTATTTCTAGCCAGCTCAGCTTTGTGCTTCTGTTACCCAAACAGTGAGGCAAGGGGCATGACGAAATTGACGAATGACATAAAATAACATTTTGAAATACAAAATACAAGTCAATCTTCTCTTTTGGCTAAGAAATAGCTTTGTGGCTTATGTAAATAGACAAAAATTGACAGAGCCTTGAATGGTATCATGTTTAGAGATAAAGTTAGCAACTTACTTGTAGAAAGATCCACACAGAATGCCAGGATATGGCAATTTGTGAGATGGTTTAAAATGCTCTTGAACTGGGAGTGGTTTCCGCTGTAAGTAAGTAAAAGAAAAAAATCAAGCCATTAAGTAACAGTCTCGTTACATTTACCAAACAGAGATATCAACACCACTTTAACCTTTAAAAAAAAATCCCTGCTGTGAACCGAATGGATAAGAAGTAGGACCTAGCCATAGCGCCCACCAACCGCCCGCTTGATGTGCGTCTATTAAATAAACAGTTTTAAACATTAAACTTTAATATATATACTTTGAACATTTACCTTACTGTCCTCAAACCAAAGGAAGTATGAGAAGTAAAAGTCCCCATCTCTCATCATCACAGTTGTGTAGCCATTCATCAGCTTTTTCATCATAATTTGATACATTTTCCAAATCTGAAAAGAATTTATTCCATTCTATCAACAAAATGACACAAAAACACCATTCTTCTTTACATGTAATAACATTATTACAGCTCTTATTATTCTTTGAAGAGATTTAACAACGTAAAAGGACATAAAGGACATCTCCTCTTGACATTTACATTCAAATACATCTTCATCGGGTCATAACTCTACTCTGACCTGAAACCATTTATAAAAACTGAACCTTGTTTAAAAACTAGAGAACTGATAAACAAAAACATAATCCAGATGGTGACAAGTGACAGTCTGTGGTATACAGCTGGTAATAGTCTGGGGTTTACAGCTGGTAATAGTCTGGGATTTACAGCTGGTAGGAGCCTGGGGTATGTAGTTGGTAATAGTCTGAGATATACAGTTGGTACTAGTCTGGGGTATACAGCTGGTGGTAGTATGGGGTTGACAGCTGGTCAAAGCCTGGGGTATACAGCTGGTGATAGTCTGGGGTATACAGCTGGTAACAGTCTGGGGGATATAGCTGGTAACAGTCTGGGGTATACAGCTGATGAAAGCCTGGGGTATACAGCTGGTGATAGTCTTGGGTATATAGCTGGTGATAGTCTGGGGTATACAGCTGGTGATAGTCTTGGGCATATAGCTGGTGATAGTCTTGGGTATATAGCTGGTGATAGTCTGGGGTATACAGCTGGTGATAGTCTGGGGTATATAGCTGGTGATACTCTGGGGTATACAGCTAGTGATAGTCTGGGGTATATAGCTGGTGATAGTCTGGGGTATATAGCTGGTGATAGTCTGGGGTATACAGCTGGTGATAGTCTGGGGTATACATCTGGTGATACTCTGGAGTATACAGCTGCTCAAAGCCTGGGGTATACATCTGGGGATAGTCTGGGGTATACAGCTGGTAATAGTCTGGAGTATACAGCTGGTAATATTCTGGGGTATACAACTGGTGATAGTCTGGGGTATACAGCTGGTGATAGTATGGGGTATACAGCTGGTGATAGTATAGTATGGGGTATACAGCTGGTAAGAATCTGGAGTATACAGCTGGTCAAAGCATGGGGTATACAGCTGGTGACAGTCTGGGGTATACAGCAGGTGATAGACTCGGGTATACAGCTGGTCAAAGTCTGAGCTATACAGCTGGTATTGGTCTGGGGTATACAGCTGGTCAAAGCCTGGGGAATACAGCTGGTGATAGTTTTGGGTGTACAGCTGATCAAAGCCTGGAGTATACAGCTGGTGAAAGCGTTGGGTGTACAGCTGATCAAAGCCTGGGGCACACAGCTGGTGATAGTCTGGGGAATATAGCTGGTGATAGTCTGGGGTATACAGCTGGTGATAGTCTGTGGTATACAGCTGGTAATAGTCTGGGGTATATAGCTGGTGATAGTCTGGGGTATACAGCTGGTGATAGTCTGGGGTATACAGCTGGCCATAGTCTGGGGTATACAGCTGGTGATAATCTGGCGTATATAGCTGGTGATAGTCTGGGGTATATAGCTGGTAATAGTCTTGGGTATATAGCTGGTAATAGTCTTGGGGTATATAGCTGGTAATAGTCTAGGGTATACAGCTGGTGAAAGTCTGGGGTATACAGCTGGCGATAGTCTGGGGTATACAGCTGGTGATAGTCTGGGGTATACAGCTGGCCAAAGCATGGGGTATACAGCTGGTGATAGTCTGGGGTATACAGCTGCTGATAGTCTGGGGTATACAGCTGGTGATAGTCTGGGGTATATAGCTGGTGATAGTCTGGGATATACAGGTGGTGATAGTCTGGATTATACAGCTGGTCAAAGCCTGGGGTATACATATGGGGATAGTCTGTGGTATACAACTGGTATTAGTTTTTGGGGTATACAGTTGGTTAAAGCCTGAGGTATAAAACTGGTGATAATTTGGGGTATACAGCTGATGATAGTCTGGGGTATACAGCTGGTCAAAGCTTAGAGTATACAGCTAGTGAAAGCCTTGGGTATACAGCTGGTGATAGTCTGGGGTATACAGCTGGTCAAAGCCTGGGGTATACGGCTAGATATAGTCTGAGGTGTACAGTTGGAAAAAGTCTGGGGTATACAGCTGGTAATAGTTTGGGGTAAACAGCTGGTAATAGCATGGGGTATGCAGCTGGTAAACGTCTGGTAACAGGCTGGGACATTCAGCTGGTAATAGTCTGTTAATAGTCTTGGATATGCAGCCGGTAATAGTCTGGGGTATGCAGTTGGTACTAGTCTGGGGTATGCAGCTGGTAATAGTCTGGGATATACAGCTGGTAGTAGTCTGGGGTATACAGTTGGTATTAGTATGGAGTATAAAGCTGGAAATAGTCTGGTGTATACAGCTGGTGAAAGCCTGGGGTATACAGCTGGCAATAGTCTCGGGTGTACAGCTGGTAATAGTCTGGGGAATACAGCTGGAAATAATCTGGGGTATACACCTGGTAATAGTTTGGGGTATACAGCTGGTGAAAGCCTGGGGTATACACCTGGACATAATCTGGGGTATACAGCTGGTTATAGTCTGGAAAGTACAGCTGGTAATAGTCTGGGGTACACAGCTGGTTATGGGTTGGGTAAAGACTGAGCAAAGCAGTAGGTGCAATTGAATCATTATGAGTTTAACAGGAAGCAAAGGTTTGACATTTAAGGTAATGACTGCATTTATTTATTAATTAACAATGAACTGTCCAATGGGACACAGGAATAATAGGTTAAAAAAAAGCCGAAGAGCTAAGGGAATAAAATGGTCACATTTATAATTGGAAAAAAATTAATTAATATGACATGATTTTTACAAACATATCCAGCATTTGAAGGACTGCAACATTTCATGAAGAAAAGAAATAAAAGCAATTTTTAATACCAACTTACATATTTTTTAATGTAAGTAGTTGCATCAGCTTTCTCTCCATGATTGGAAACAACATTTAAGGATGGAGCTGTCATCAGATGAAGTCGGCGATCAATGAAAATGAAATGTACGAGACCAGGAAATTCATCGATGTAGGAGGTCATTGTAATATTTCTTTGTGCTTTCACATTAAGGTACTCCTTATAATCAAGAAGCTCTGCACTGAAACGGTGCTGAAAGATTGATTTGATAAAGTAAAAACAATCATAAAAAGAACATGACCATTATTCATTGAAACATGCAGTGTAGAAGTAAGACACCCATTTATCTATTTTTGTCTCTGATACCAATGATTTATAATAAATCAAAAGTTCTACATTGTTTTTGCAACAATAAAGAAATGAGAAGGAAAAAAAAAGCTGAAAGTCCCATTTACAGAGGTTTTTTTAGACAAAGGCAGGAATCAAGCTAATAGTTTTTGTGCCAGTTTAACAAGGGAATACAATACTCACGTTTAACTGTAATAAAGTCTTTTTCAATTCAGGGTTTTCTGGTTGATGTCGCAAGAACAACAAGGAGAAAAGTTCTCGCAGCTTCTTATACATTTCCCACAAAGGAGATTCCAGTCTATGTATAAAAAACACAAAACATTCTTTTAAATTCTACCTTTAATAATAATATATACACTTCATGTTCAGACTTTTCATTTAATAATTGTCCTTCAAAGATAAATCTTTGTACAAGGAGGTTAAATACCAAGTAAAATTCTAAAAACCAACTGTCGTGTGATTTGGTCAAAATGGTGAAAAGGTGATTCCCGGTAACAATTTCTGGTTTTATTTTCCATCGTGGAAAGCCAACTCCTGGCCCTACTTAGGCTGGATTTAACATATTCACTGACCGTAGATTAATGGGAAAATCAGATGTATTTTGTGTATCCGAGTACTATACCATTGAAAGCAGAAGTCAGGTCTGAGCCTTGCACACACTCGCTACACTCAACCATCAATTATTATTTTGATCTATTTTATAGTTCTGAGTTGGTTTTTCTCTGTCGTCAAAGGCTTTGTTGCTAAGCCACTAGCAGTGACCATAATTTGCATGAAGGTTTTAAATGATCCCAAGATCGTTTTCATTTGAGAAATTTTTCTACTAGAAGTACGTTAAAATTAAGAAAATTTTCATTGCTTCCCGTCTTTGGGTTGAAATTTCATTCACCTTAGCCACCATTTTGAACAGGGTTTATAATTTGTGTAACCTCAGTATCGAATACTGACTTAATCTAATAATCGTACTTGATATCACTGGGCATGTAACATGCTTGTTTCATATATATATATATAATAGTGCCACCATCTTCTCACATTTTCACTCCGAAAATATGTCACTCACCCATAAATGCCCCAACATGAGATCAACAAATTTGAAATAAATTTAAACTAATTCTGCCAAACATGAACATAAGGGGTCTATCACAAAATACGACATAGACCAAAATTGAACAAAATGAGTTAATGCCCCTGTGATATTCCATTTTGAAATCTCTACGGATAAGCAGTTTCTTTTTTCAAAAAACACATTACATCCCGTTCATTTAGGCTTGACAATTTGATATATTGTCACAAAACGCGATTTACGCTAATGATTGTTTATCACAAAATGCGCTACATGCATTCTCAGCCAACCACAACTCGGCAAATGACAAACATCTGGCCACGCCCACATGCCAGTTGTGCGAATTTCTTTCAATGGCTATTCCATTTTTTTCTGCGTTTTTTATCCCCCAAAACACTATGAATGTATTTGATGATTGATTAGATGTTTATTTTCTGGTTTTCTTTCTTTTTTTTTTTTTATTTAAGAGAGTGTTGCTTTCATATTTTCTGAATCTATCATGATTTGTGAAGAATGCAGATGATGAATATGTCACATTTTGTGAAAAAGGTGAAATTAAAGTTTCAATTCTGAGAAAAGTTTATATGTCTTGATTTAAGTCGTTATCACTGTTGAACATCCTCTATGTCTGTGACACATTAAGTCAATAATTATTCAGATAGAACAGTTACATGAACACTAAAAATCTGCAATATCAAACACCATTTACAATGTTTAGATGCAGAAAAACTATTCCTTTCTAGTTTTTTTCAGCCTGATTTTTAAATTTATAATTTATGCCAGAATAAAGTGACAATAATGCATCACAGATTAATTAATAAACATGACTTAGGTCACAAACTCACTCTTTTGGGATGGGACAGCGAGGATCTTTCTCCAAATATTCTAAAATTCTGGCTTTCATATCTTCTCTTTCCCATCTATAGTAAATCTCATGAGAGAGAGTTTCCTCTCTACCCTGAAATATTCAACACATTGTTTAATATATCAAGTTTCAATCAGAGAGGGGAGAAGACAAACATTGACAGACAGAGAAACATTGACAGATTCAGAGGAACAGAGACAGACAGAAGCATAAACAAACAGAGAAACAAAGACAGAGAGAGTAAGCGAAACAGATGCAGAGAACAGAAACAGAGGGAAACAGAGATACAAAAAGCAGGGACAGAGAGAAAGACAGAGAAGCAGAAACAGAAAATGGAGAGAGAAATGGAGTGAAAAAGAGAAAGAAACAGAGACAGAAGGAGTGAACAGATTTTAACCAGCATAATGAAAAGATTCACCTATGGCTGAATACAAATCATGTTCATGACACAAATTATCTCCAGTGATCCAATACTGAAAGAGTTTTATACCACATTTTGATAGTTAGTAGTCACTTTTTACATCTCCAAATTTCGCACCTAGGCCACGAGAGACGAGAAACGTGGTTTAGCAGACATAATCAAAACCATTCTAGACTCTATTCTATCTAGATTCTTCAGAGACCAGTTTACGTGATCAGTTAGCCTTCAATTCTATAGAAATCTCAAGCCCAGATCTCAATCTAAAACTAGATTCAAAAGATTTAGCTTCTAAATCTAGAGATATTGTTCCTTCACATTCTTTCCCACCATCCGTAGAATGGCTTCTATTACTAATTCTTATAAACAATATGAAATTCTTATTTCTGAAAAAATTAAAGAGAAACAATCCATTGAATGAAGAAACATTCTTATGTCCGATGTCTTTTTCTTAGCGGTGTTGTTCTAAGCTATGAGCACTATAGCTAACTATCATTAATAGAGCAATATCATTTATTTGAGCTCTGTAGCTGAATATCATCAATAGAGCAATATCATTTATTTGAGCTCTGTAGCTGAATATCATCAATAGAGCAATATCATTTTATTTGAGCTCTGTAGCTGAATATCATCAATAGAGCAATGTCAATTATTTGAGCTCTGAAGCTGAATATCATCAATAAAGCAGTATCAACTATTTGAGCACTGTAGCTGACTATCATCAATAGAGCAATATCATTTATGTGAGCACTGTAGCTGAATATCATCAATAGAGCAATATCATTTATTTGAGCACTGTAGCTGAATATCATCAATAGAGCAATATCATTTATGTGAGCACTGTAGCTGAATATCATCAATAGAGCAATATCATTTATTTGAGCACTGTAGCTGAATATCATCAACAGAGCAACATCATTTATCATCAACAGAGCAACATCAGTTATCATCAACAGAGCAACATCAGTTATTGGCAGTCTATCAATGTCTATAATATCAATGCTGTCAATGGTGACAAAATGATAGTAAAGAGAGATTAAAATTCTCACCCTTGATTTACGAAAAGCGCTATGTAACTTTACGAGCAGTGAATTCATGATCTCGTAAACATGGAGTCCCCTTAATGCGTGGCAGTTTGCCTCGAGCGTCCATGAATGAGATCCTGAATGTTGTGCATGATTTGATAGATGGAATCTGCCATCGCATGTTTTGGGGCCTGAGACAAATGACAAAGTGTCCGTGCAGAAAAGGATGAATGGAAGATAAAGATAGATGATAGAAATGAAACTAGAATCCATATTCCTGATGGGTGCTTGTTTATCTAAGTGAAATTTATCCTGTGCATTATAAGTGGTGATCTCAGGGTAGATTAAAAGGAAACAGCAAGACAAAAGATAAGTGAAAGGACAGGTGAGTCCAACAAAATGTGTTTCTTTCTTCAAGAACAAACAAACAATCATAACACCCCTACCCCAACCACCTCCCAACAAAGCTTTTACTTATAATTTCAGATAGCAATCAGAGTTTAACCTTTTCTACATGATAAAGACAATCAATCATGCCATCAAATAGCTTTATTTCAATGATAACCAAGAACATTCTAATTGAATTGTATATTTCTCTATGAAACACTTCACAACATGACTTCTTTAAATCAGAAAAACAATTAATAATAATAATAATAATAGTAATAGTAATAATAATAATAATAGTAATAATAATAATAATAATAATGATGATGATGATGATAAAAGCTATGTCAGCGGTCACTTTAAACTCATGCTTCATAAACTCTACTCAGCAAGCTTTCGCCGTGGTGAAATGGCTAGCATTATGGGGCGATGCCCTAGGAGGTCCGGGTTCGAATCATGTGGCCAACATCGTTTTTCCTTTTTTAGATGTTAAAATCTCTTTTAATCTTGGGTTTCATTCTCAAATTTTGTAAAATGATTGACCTGCACCTGTGTTTTGTTGACTTAGAAAAGGCATTTGACACTGTGAAGAGGGATGAACTATGGCATTCCTTAAAAGAACACAATGTGGAACAAAATTTAATGATTTAAAGCCATAATATAATAATTTACCAAAGTTCATACACAGTTTTCTGTGGTTAATAATTACACATGGAACCCAATAATAGTGGTACATGTATTTCTTATTCAAAGAAAAGATTAAACAAAAATTTAATTTACAAATTAATCGGTTAATCCAGCAACGCCGGGTGCCTACAGCTAGTAATAATAATAGTGATAATAATAATAATAACAGCTTCAATTGTATAGCACCTTTTTTGAAACCTCAAAACACTTTACTGTTGTTGCTCTCACTCTCACATATACACTAGTCAATTTTCATTAAAATTTCAAATGTTTCACAAACAGTATACAAGATGAAACAATAGCATAATTTATCTTTTAAACAGGTACATATGCGTCTTACTGTTATTCACCTGTGAAAGCAAAATTAAGGTGACACCTTTGAGGACTTGAGCAGTGTGCACGTGGTATGGAGAGTACAGGCAAGCAGAAGTCTCAAGAAATATTATCTGGGGCAAATATTTCTTTTCGGGATCTTTGAGCCGACAGAGTTCTTACTGGCTGCAGGCAAGCTTGCAGATTCTGCTGGTGTTCCTCTTGAGCTGCCTCCCGATTCACTCATTCGATACGGACTAGGAGTAGTTCTAGGCTGGATATACAATAATAATAAAAATAATAGTAGTAATAATGATACAGTGGTGTTAGCCTAACAACCTGTC
Source organism: Doris montereyensis (assembly GCA_037039925.1). Lineage (NCBI taxonomy): Eukaryota > Metazoa > Mollusca > Gastropoda > Nudibranchia > Dorididae > Doris > Doris montereyensis. The sequence continues at coordinate 611,523 of JAXRKP010000010.1, forward strand.
GCCTGAGAACCCGGTCCACCTAAGAACTTGCTATTTCTGTGCAACATAATTTTTCTTTTATTAAACTTCCTCTTTAAGACCTCACTAGTACAACCTGATCTGCCTTAGAACCCAGTCTGATTGTGAGCTGAGAATCGTGAAGAAAAAACAATCCACACATAATTTAATGCTATGACATGTTGCAAGTGAATCATAGAATGGCCAGTGGGAAGTATATTGCATCGGTCCAGACACTAGTACAAGTAGGTGTTATAAACATGTCACACAAATGACAGACATGAAAAAGGTTCGCTGTCCATCTGTGACCATGCCTTGGCACCTCGGGATTGACAGACGATCAAAGATTACGTAGCAGTTATGAGCCAAGATGTGGAGGCAAGACAATTACGCGGCTTGCATTGCAACATCAAAGACAAGTGACAGGCAGTGTAAGGACAACCCTCTTAGTGTTGTGAGTTTTCTCAGACTGTCTTGCATTTGTGATCAATTGAGCTCTTTTCTAGTTGGCTAAAAAATGAATGACCAATCACGTAGTGTTTTCAACATGTACGGAAGTGATTGCACAAATCGCTACATTGTTTTGTCATAGTTATAATCATTTATTCCTTTACTCAGCTCGCTGGAGACTAGATCTACCTACCTGTAAAGGCTGCATATTTTTCGAAACATCATTGCAAACACAGCATCAGACTATCATAATGCCTTCGCGATGCAATTATCTTGATAACAAACAAAAACTGCTTATCTATTGGGGTCTGGTCAAAATTCTAAGGTCAAAGGCAATAACCAATACAAAATAAATGAATAATGAAGCAAAGATACAAAGCATGTCGGAATTCACTGTAGTACCTGGGCTGCCTAAAAACCCAATAAAAAAATAATAATACATTCATTGTGCATATAATCTATAATCTATCTATCTATCTCTCTCTCTCCTCTCTCCCTCCCTCTCTCTCTCTCTCTCTCTCTCTCTCTCTCTCTCTCTCTCTCTCTCTCTCTCTCTCTCTCTCTCTCTCTCTCTCTCTCTCCAGGGGGATTCGGTAGTCCAGAGGCAAGCTGTCGCCTCTCAACTCAAAGGTTGTGGGTTCAAGCTCCATCGATGATTTTAAAATTCATAGTTTTTTTAGTAAAAGCACTGATCCAGGTAGGTGGATCACAACTTAGTCCCATCAGAGACGGACGATAAAAAGAAGGTCCTGTGTGCAGATATCAACATTCTGTGCACATTAAAGATCCCTTGGGTCTTTACAAGGCAGTCTGAGCAAAATTTTAAATCCTTCCAAAATCCCCAAGATCACCTTCGTTGTGGATGTGGGTAAAATTAAATTTAAAAACTCTCTTTCCACTGCATTCCTATGTTTCGTCCATTCTTCTTTCTTTGTTTTCTTAAGATATTACATTCTCATGGAGTGCAACAACAAACAACTAGCTTTATTATACGTGCAGAGATGCATCGTAGATGAAAGAATTACAGATTTTATTTTTTCTCTATGACGAATTGCAAATAATATAAATTCATCTATTTAAAGACTGGTTGGTTATTATGACTTTCATGATAAATAAGCTGCAGGAAAAGAGACTCTAGAAATACATCACACATTTATGAATAAAAATTCTAAAGTAAATGTCTGAATTAATTATAAAGGTACAAATAAATTTCATTGATGAGATAGTATTCATAATATTTCATGATTGCACAGGTATTTTCCTTTTATTTTACAGGTAGTTTTGGTGGGGATTTTTGTCTGTTTCTTACATTTTTATTTTGTTTTGTTTTTGTCAAATTCATGCCGACCTTATATCAGTTATATGATATAATACTAATGGAATCCTGAGTTAGAGTTGTATCACAACAGGTAATTTCATGACATACTTACTGTAACATGGTGGCTTCCACTTGTATGTAGCAGTCCTGAATTCGATCTCTGAACTGATGGCTCAGAAGGAAAATCTTCACCGCACCGTGATAAAGTAGGATATTTTTCAACGTGGTTTGAAAGAACTGAAATAGAAATCACAGAAATGTCAAATTTGATAGGACAAAAAAAAAAGGTTCTGAGTGAGAGGTTTGATTGACTGATTGAAATTTACCTCATCCACCATATTTGATGGTCTCAGAGTGAATTAGAGGAAACAGCAAGATGAATGAAAGAAAAAATATATGTGAAAGAGTGAAAGGAAAGAAGTAAGATCTACCAGGAGCACCTACCAACTATCTAAGACCAGACAAGAAGAAGAAAATGAGGGAGAGGAGGGGAAGAAAAAGAAAAAGGAGGGGAAAAAAAGGGACAAAGGTGAATAAGGAGGAAAAGAAATATGAACAGTAATAGCAGCAGGAGAAGGAGGAAAATGATGAGTAGTTTGTTTGTTTCGGTACTTGATTTGATTTGATTTTACCTATATCCACAACTAAAGCGATCTCAGGAGTTTTGGTAGCATTTTCTAAATTTGCCCGGATTGCCCTGTAAACAGCCAAAGGATTTTTAACCTGCAACTAGTGGTGTAATCTGCACACAGGACCTCCTTTTTATCGTCGTCTTTGATGGGACTAGGTGGACCAAGGGTATAATTTACTTGAAAAAAATCAAGAAATTTTTAACCGAGTCCCCCTGTTTCTGTGTAATTTACATTTTCCATATGTATGCAATGATCTCAGAGTAAATTAAGAGGAAACAGCAAACTAAAAGAGTGAACTGAAAGAAGTAGGACCTACCAGCAGAACTCATCAATCATCCACAAGGAGAAGAAGAAAGTAGCAGAAAGAATAAGAAAGATGAAAAAAAAGTTTGAATGTTTCCTTTAAATTTGCCCCTGTACCCCATGTGCGGTGATCTCAAAATGAATTAAGAGGAAACAGCAAGATGAAAGATAAGTAAAGAGTGAAAGGAAAGAAGTAGGACCTACCAGCCCTGCCTGCAAACTGCCCACAGAGGAGACAAAGCATTTTCAGCACGATTAAAACAAATCGCTGGCCTTTCTGGTGAAATGTGACATTATTTTTGTGCTCAGAATGACATCTCCAGAATTTCACCTTAATTTCTCTAAGTCTCTGCTGTTAATTTAGGGCTTCTTAAAAATAAATGGTTCATACTCAAACACATATTTTTTTAAAGTAAATACAGACTTACAGAGTCAAATAAAATAAAAAACCCATACTAAATCAGTTTCTTTTTTCGTTTTTCACATGCCATCTATACCTTATGTTTACATAATATAAAATGTGTGTTAGACTCATCTTTTGTCAACTTTAAAGCATTTAGAAGATTACTGCTTACTGCTGTCAGAATATTTAAAAACCACTCATTTTCTGTCGACTTTAAAGCATTCAGAGGATACCTACTCTGCTCTCAGAACATAATTTAACAACCATCAGTTTAAAGTTGGCAGTGAAGGTTTGTCCAAAATCATCTTATCACCTCTGTTGTGATGAAGTGAAAGCTAGTCTTTTTATTATTTCATTGAAACTTACCTCGTCCAACACATGCGGTGATCTAAGGGTGAGAGAATAGGAAAGATGAAAGATAAGTGAAAGAGTAAAAGGAAAGAGGTATGACTTACCAGCAGCAACCACCAACCTCCCACGAAGTGAAAGCTAGATATAGGCCTTGCAAGTTGGTCTAGGCATAATATGTGACACACATTTAACAATTGACAAGAATCATACAACATCACACATTGTGAGCCAACTAAGAGCTCATGGGATATCTCACATCGATAACCGTGATCCATCTCGCTAGTCTCAACAATCAAATTTTAAATTCATTAATCTCAATAAAAAATTTTAAATTTATTAATCTCAACCATCAACTTTTAAATTCATTCTATCTCTAATAGCAGTTAAGTCCTGTCTTCCTTTTCATCTGCCCACCGTCACAAATAGGCAAGACTTGTCAGTAATTTATACTGGTGTCTAACAATTTACACACATCATTTGTCTTCTAAGCAACTTACTATGTCCAACAATTGAGAAAAGGATACAAAAAGTTTGTCTTATTTACCAGAGCTGCTTCGGCTGGTGATAGAAAAAACGTCTTGTTCTAACATCATTTCATCCATTTCCTCGGGCAAGAAAAGGGGCTGGACTGAGAATGTCTCATCAAGACTTGGGTTTTCAGCAATCATTTCCCCTCTGGACTCTTTCTTTTGAGGATTGTCAGATGGCACTAAGATTTTTGATTGTGATGGGGATTCTTTCTCATTTTCAGAGACACATCTTAAATCATCTTGATTAACATTAGGGTGAGTAGATCTATCAATTGCCCTGGCATTGTCCAAAGCAGATATTTTTTTACCTTGATAACCTGTTATTGGCCCACTCGTTGCCCTTGGGACAAAAACAAAATCTTCAGTGATAAGTTCATTTGTTTCTTCGCTTTGAGAGAATGGTTCTCCTGCATTGTTATGAACTTCAACTTCAACTTGAACGGTCTGACTATTGGAAGACGTGTTACAGTGATGAGTGGGAACAGCTTTTCCTCTTGGTTCAAACCTGTGTTTGGGTACTTCTCTTTGAACATGTCCAATAAAGACATATTGTTATCTGACAAATCAAGTTTCTTGGCAAACACATCATCTGCAGATAAATCATTCCTCACACCATTTCTCTCAGATATTGACTCTGTGGTCGTTTGAGCGCCTTTCTCTTCCGTCCTTCGTAATATAGATTCGCCTTGGGATTCATCAGACTTTGACCGCCTTTCATCCTGTTTCAAAGACGATGTTCTTGATCTGCTCTCAAACTTGGGAGTGGTTGGGGCACTGTGATACTGAAACAGAAAACAGATGGAAAAATTTCAAACACTGAAGAAACAGCCAAAGATCTCATCATTCTATTTCATTCCAATTAAAAACTCATAAGCATTCACAGAGACCCATGAAATGGATGATGACCAGTCTCATCCTGAGCATAAAGTAAATATAGTTCATTTATTTGTTTAGTCAATCCACATACACAACAAAGGCGTCCTTGGAATGTTGCCACGACTGCCCTGCACTCAGCCAATGATCTTCTTTAAAGTGAAGCATGAAGCAATACGAATATGGAACGCTAATAGACACACATACACATATAATGTATAAGAAAATATGAAAACAGGTAGAAAAGAAGGCAGCTTATTTTGTAACTAGTAATTACACTTACACCAAAGAAAGTACCAAACCCAACATGAAACAATTAGGATGGATACTTTTGGAAAAACAGAATCAGGAATAAAGTCACAATTTTCTTTAAAGCTATAAAAAGCTAAATCTTAATGTAATTAGATCAGCTTGAACTGAATAAAAGTACAAATAGACCAAGCTGTCAAACATACATAGTTCCATCCTTGAACGATGATAGTCACTTGCCCTCGTTTTACCCTAGTACAGTAAGACTGTCAAACAAACTGTTTACAGCATTAAACTTTCTTTCTTTCTTTATCAGTTCCCATTCTACCTTCCGGTGTAAGGGTTTTAGATGCCAGAAATGATCTTTCTCCACGCTGCCCTGTCCTGACAGTTTCTGTTTCCTTCCGTGAAACTTAAATTTCTTTGCGTTAATGCCTCTTTTATATCTTCTTCCCACTTTCTCCAAGGTCTGCCTTTTGGTCTTTTACCTTGAGTTTTAGCACTGTATACTGATTTAGCTATTCTATTGTCATTCATTCTGTTAGCATGCCCAAACCATCTCAGTTGATTCATTTCTATCTTAATTTTTATGCTATCTGTTTTGGTTTGATCTCTTATTGTTGTGTTTCTGATTTTGTCTCTTTTAGTTTTCCCTACTACTCTTCTTAGATATTTCATTTCGGCTGCCTGCACTGTATTCCCTGCTGTCTAAGGTCCAGGTTTCACTGCCATAGAGGAGAGAAGGACAATAAACTGTGTTGTATACTGTCATTTTCGTTTTTGTTGACAATTCTTGTTTACCTTCAAATACCTTTCCTAGATGGTTATATATTGCACTTGCCTTTTTGATTCTCTGGCTTATTTCTTCTCTTAGTTTCCCCTCTGAGTTAATCATTACTCCTAAGTAATTGTAGCTTTGAATTTGTTCTAAATTCTCCCTGCCTAATTTAAGATTGTGTGTTTTAGCTTCCCTAGATACTAGCATTGTTTTGGTTTTCTTTGCTTTTACTCTCATTCCTCTTTTATTTAATTCATTATTCATTATGTTGATATTTGACTGGAGGGCCCTTTCTGACTTTCCAAACAGAACTAAATCATCAGCAAATGAAAGCATTGATACATTTACTGGTTTGAGCTTCCACATACCTACATTCATTTTCTTCATGTTTGAGGATGCCTTTGCGACTGAATCCATAAATGTGATAAACAAAAGAGGACTTAGGATACGGTTCTAAGTCAATAAAACACAGGTGCAAGTCCATGTTTCTCTCAAGGAATTTTTCTATTACTTGTCTAATTGTAAATATGTGATCTTGTACACTTCTTCCTGGTCTAAATCCACTCTGGTGTTCTTCAATCTGATCCTCTACTCTTTTCCTTAATCTCATTTCCAGTATCCTGGCATACATTTTTCCTGGTACTCTAAGTAGTGATATCCCTCTATAGTTTGATCATTCCATAGTTGATCCTTTCTTGTGTATTGGTACTACCGTTCCCTTTTTCCAATTGTCTGGCACCTGTTTGGACTTCCATGCTTGTTGACATATTGCATGTAGTAGTTTGTCTGCCTCTCTCCCTTGGTTTTTAATCATTTCTGGATAAACTTGATCTGCTCCTGGGGCTTTTTCCGAATTTCATTTTTCTTATAGCCGTTTGAAGTTCTTCCATTGAGATATCTACATCTTCAGCTGTCTCAACTCCATTACTTGTTACTCTTAATAATTGATCTGTACTCCTTGTTTGATATGTTCTGGAGGGATTATGTAATTGTTGAAAATACTTTCTCCACGTTTCCATGATTTCACTGTCTCCTTTCATTATTTCTCCTTTGGCATTCTTAATTTGTCATATTGGGCATGTTTTGGTCTTTCTCATGCTCTTCATTGCTCCCCAGAACAGCTTTTGATTTCCTTGATAGCTTTCTTGAAGTCTTTGTCCAAACTCTTCCCACTGTTCCTGTTTTGCCGTCCTAACTTCCTCTTTTGTGATAGTTCTTTTACTCACGTAATCTATCCTATCCTCTGGTCTCTTTGTTTGCAAGTATTTCTTCCAGGCATCTTTCTTTTCTTTGATCTTAGTCTTGACATTCTCATTCCACCATGCTGTCCTTTTCCCATCTCCTTTAATTTGTTTCCTACCACAGACCTCTTCAGTACAACTGAGGAGTGTTTCTTTATATAACTGCCACTTTTCTTCTATTTTGCTTTCCTTCAGATCCATCTGCAAACACTGCAGGGATACTTTCTGTCTTGGCTCTTGTTGTGTCACCGTGCTGCGAGACTTGAAAAGCTTCGTCTTCATTCAGTTGACTCAGAGTCTATATTTCTCGAGACCTGTTATTCACCGTCCACTCGTTCATCTAATTCTTTGACTGACTTTGTGGAAATCATGAGATCGTTGGCATACATCTGGTTGAAATTTCAATTCCATATGTCTTGATGTTTTTCATTGGCTACAAACTTACAAGCATCTTGTCAGTCTTTTGAGCTGAACTTGACATTTAAACCCCAGACCCCCCTAAGACAAACCCAAACAGTACCTTGGAATGACTGCCATTCCCTTCTGACCCTTTAGGTCAGAGCATAAAATCAGCATACATTCGAAAGTAATGACAACAAATCTTATCATCAGTCAAGAAAAATGGATTTTATTATTTTTTGTTTCACTTCAATCCATGGCACTAAAATTATGTACACTGAGGTTCTGAGGAAGGCATTTTTACCACAGATCGGACAAATCTTGTTTATTACACTGATGGATGGAGCAGTTCATTCCCTTCACATTGATACCACAATAAAGGCTCAGTATCAGTTCTTTCATTTAATACGCTTTTTTTAGAAATGATACTGGCTTAACCTTAAACACATTGGTTGTACCATAAAAGCTGAAAATTTTGTCTTAAGTATATCAAGTTGGTACTTATTTTAATCACCACAAAGTACTCTTTCTGAAACATGTATTTTTGAGGAATTATTGCTATTAGCTAAGATCGGCCAAATATTACGGGTAACATTGCGCATCCTGACATGAGTATAAAAGGGATCTGGAACAGTTGAAATAGGATCAACATGAAGTATTTGATAGCCTCTCAATATTGTATAGTGTTTCAAAGTATTATATTATTCTTTCATAGGTTTGTGTGCGAAAAAACATTCAAATAATGGAACAAATTGTTCAAAATGTTATTTTCTCAAAATTTTACTTTTTGACAGTGATATGCGATCTACTTTTTTATTTATTGTCCAATTGCCCCCAAGTTTGGTATATAACATCTATAACGCAAAAAAAACTAAGTCAGTAGCAATTTTTGCTATCTCTTCAAATTTTTGCAAAAGGAATTTTTTTTGTGATCAAATTTGCCAAAAATTGGAAAAGTTACACTATATGCATTTTCAAAAAATTCTTGAAATAAAAACTGTTTAATCTATCATAAAACACTTCTGGGTGCGGCTAGATATTGAACCAAATAACGTGTGTACAAAGTTATAGCCTATTTGAAATGAAGTTGTAGGTATTTTTGCAATGAAAATCCAAGATGGCGACGTTCTCATAGCAACCATGTGGTAACAAATATTTTTAAAATGTTTTTTCAGCTAATTTAGACATGCAGAGTACAATGGTAGTGGTTAAAATTGTCTCTATCAAACAATTTTAACCCAAGTAGAGCCCCTGGTGTTACCAAAAGTGATCTTCTTACAGTGAGAGGTTTCCCCAGCCATTTGCACGAAAAAACAAGTGTGCGCAAGGGTGAAGCTAGGATTTAGACTTAGTTTGAACAATGATTTCATGTTTACAGATGATAAAAGACCTATAAAGTATGTATTTTCTGAAATTTGAAAGACTAGGAATTCATATTGAGATGTTATTGCAACAAAAGAAACTCAAACTAAGGACTAAACATTAGCAGCGATAGCAGTGCAATTAACTTAGGCTTGCACGAAGTGTGTTAAAATCGGAAAGTGTCACTTTGACGAATGATAGCGAGGCTACCGGGAAAGTTACGAACTTAAAGTAAACTGTAATCTCATTGTTTGTTGTTTAACTATGAACTTAAAGGTCGAACTACGTCATAAACCATTTAAGGAAGGTGAAATGCACGCTTCCCATGCCAATGACGGTGGCCCCTAAATATAGAGCCTGCGCGCTTCCCGGGCTAACCGTAACACGCCCTAAAATAAAGCTCTTCTTGGGTTAATGCAATTTCAAGTTAGAAAAATAAAAGAAAGAAGCTGAGTTCAATCCTATCTATATATAAATCTAACCCTCTACTCTTTAAACAAATAGAAATTTTAAAAATGCAAAAATCACCTCATCCTCGGCACCATCACTGTTATCATCAGGATTTGGATTTAAATCAGGTGTCGGTGAGGATTTTTCCGTATCCACACTTGGATACAACGTGTTAGAGAGAATCATGAGTGACAAGATATCTTTGGCCCTCAGCTCATGAGCAACGCGTCTTCATTTGCAGCAACACCAAAATGGGGGGGGGGGGGGGGGGTTGAAATGTTAATATTAATTTCAAAATGACATTGTAGATTGAAATGAGACGAAGCCATTTGAATGATCCTTTCTGTGATATTTTATTTGCGATACAATCCAATCACAACTTTAATTAATTTCTTACTAAATAAAAGGCCATATCTCTACTAACTTTCAGTATCAAAGAAATCAACTTTGCAATTTAAACAGATGTTAAATTTAGAAAATTAATATTACAGAATAGCCTTGTTTAAATCCTTGCAGTTTTTTTCCATACAATGATTGTGATCTACAGTGGTGAAAAAAAGTCCTTACTTGGAATACAGTGCTAGCAGTCTAGAGTTGACAAGAAGAACTGCATGCTGGATTGGTTGATCTTGAACTGACTGAACATGTCTAACTGATTTTTCCAAAATTTCCATGCACTTTTCGCTGACCATTTGATTCACATTCAACTTTTCAACAGCCTGTGGGATTGATTACACAATATAGTATTTGACATTACCCTGAATTCCCTGTATTTCATCTACTGTCATTAAAGGATTACATCTCTTTCATTTAGTGACACCATATAAAAAAAATAATTTCATTTAAATTATTTACCAAACTCTAGAAAGAGCGTATAAAGGATGACAAGAAACAATAGCCCAAACAAAACATCATTCCCTTGCTCTGTCCAAAAAAAGAGAAATAAAACCCAAACAAAAGAACAAAAAAAAAACAATGACAACTACAAAATGCAAAAAAATAAAACTACCAATTCTGATATTCAGGAAAACAATCCTAGGGTAGACTGATAAAAGGATAATTAATAGCAATATCAGACACATGAGGCTAACAAGAAAAATAATAAACACCATAAAAGCAAATCTAAAAAACAATTTCAGCGAGTTTTTATCAAATGGTAAGAGGTAAAAGTGCTGACCTCTACAAGAAATGTTTGCTCGGATTCAATTATTTCCGACCATCTGCTCATCAAGCTGCGAAGGAAAGCCCATTTAGCATGTTTGCTGTGATGCTGTGAATGGCCAATCCTTAATAAGAAGAATGAAAAAAGAGGATGGATAGATGAAAAGTTTCATTCCCTTTGCAAAATCAATGTATGTCTGTATCATTCTTTCATGCACATGTCCTTTTTAATGTGGATCTTTAAAATATTCTGCAGCAAGGCTACAGAAATGTTAAATACATAAAATACAATTGCTATTCTTATTGATGAAAAAATATGACACTAAACAAGAAGAATAAATATTTCATTTCAACCGATATATGTATTTACTGAGATGTACATTTACTACTTGTTACATATCACTATTCATCAAAATTTCACTGAAAAGGCAAATTCAAAACCTAAAACTGAGACTATCAAAGCATTAACACATACATGTACTTGATCCATGGTAAGTACTTTCACTTACTCTTCACTAACAGGGCCAAACAAAAACCTCATGAATCTAATAAACACTTGAATTTTCCGATGAAGAAATTCCTCTGACTCACTGCCATCGCCATTCATAGCAATGAATAATAGATCATCAACCTGTGTCAATGACATCGGAAGAAAAAATTACTTACAAAATAAACAAAAACATTTGTGTGGCAAGATGTTTATGGTTTAGCCTCACTTCTACTCTTTCCTTCTTGCACCTCCAAACGAAAATGTCAGAGTTTTTAGATAGATAGAAAGATAGATTACTCTCATTCCCCTTAGAATCACCACAATATATTTCCCTTTCAACATCTCTTTAATAACTATTTCATTCTTAACCTCCTCGTTAACAATAATAGATCATCAACCTGTGTCAATGACACCGGAAGAAAAAATTGACATAAACAAAAACATTTGTGTGGCAAGGTGTTTATGGTTTAGATCTCACTTCTACTCTTTCCCTTCTTGCACCTCCAAACGAAAATGTCAGAGTTTTTAGACAGATAGATACATTACTCTCATTCCCTTAGAATCATCACAACATATTTCCCTTTCAACATCTCTTTAATAACTATTTCATTCTTAATCTCCTCGTTCCTCAGGCAGTCACGGTATTTTTTTATCATCAGCAGGTCTGTGTGAATACAACAACTTGGCAATATAATTTTTCAAACAAAATAGTACAAAAGAAACAATTTGATGCTAGCCTGTCATAAGTTATGTGTGTAAGCACTATTATCTCACTTCCTTTTCATGTGTGTGAGTGAAAAATAAATGAAGCTAAAAACAGGAATGTAGGGAAGTCTGTTTTCTTGAGAGTAAAAAAATTGTCACACATCTTGCCACTATAATAATCAAGTCTAAATCGCACAGTAGTTTTACATTTTTTTGCAGTTGTCATCAAAAGTTGTGAATTCAATATAATTATATATATATATATGAAAAAACGACTGGCAAAATTACAATTTAAGAAACACAAAATGACCTTTGATTTTGAATCTTAACAGGACTTTAAAGAATAAATTCCATCTTATTTGTTTTGATTGTAAACTTAAAGTTTGCATCCCAACAGAACTCTTTGGATGTATACCTGATTGCAGAATCAAGCTGAATGAAAAGTTCATTAACTTCCATTTTACCAAAAAAGAACACAAACAGGTGCATTCAAACACAAATACATACATGTTTAAAAACAAAACGAAATCCATTTTCACAGGTGATGGACGAGCAGGGTTCCTTTATCTGATCAATCAGAAGCCACTGAGATAAAACCATTGGCGAAAACAACTGCATAACCAGGTTTGCATCAAGTTCCGAAACTTCTGTATTCTCCTGCAAAAGTTATTAATATATGATAAAAACAAATTAAATGGCATTTTTAGCCCACATACTCATAAAAGATAAATACACTCTGCATAATAAGAAACAATGTCTATATATTACAAATTTTTCTTGACAACCTGTACTCTTTCACACCTGAGTCAAGTAAGAAAATAGAGTGAAGTACCTTTCCTAAGAGTACAACGTTGTGAAAAAACCCCACATGTGCCAGCCGTGGGGCGTGAACCAGTGTCGTCGTGATTATCAGGTCACAACACTATGGTTTGGCTACAACTCCTCATAAATAATGAATAATGAAACTGTGAGTGTAAATGTGAAGAATAAAATTATGAGTGAATCGATGGTGTGAATATGAATGATGAATTTCTGAGTGTGAATGACGAAAGTGTGAATGTGAATGATAAAAATGTGAATGTGAACGATGAAAGTGTGAGTGTAAATGGTTAGGCTGCTGGTGTTGGAATCACGAAAGACTCTTACCACGCATTTTTGCACTCGAACCAGGTTCAAATGAGTACAAGTACTAGCAAGGGAGTAAAAATATGTGTCAGGCTAGTGGCATGTCCAGGAAGTGATTATTATCAACTGTTCCGCTTCGCACTATAGAGACTGGGATTGATTCCAGTTCTATGGGGCGTACTGCCCTTGAAGGAACTTTACTTCCCCATCATAATATGCATTCATCTCAAGGGTAAGTGGCAGGAAACAGCAAGATTAATGATAAATCATAAAGGGAAGGGAAGGAAAGAAGAAGAATCTACCAGTAGATCCACCAACCGCCCACAGTTGGACTTGAGTCTCTGACACTTGATAAGCTCAAATAAAAGTACCTCCTTAGTTCAGGGGGCTCAGTACTCTAGATACAAGGTGTCGGCCTCTCGACCAAAAGGTTGATGGTTCAAGCCCCGCCAACGGTTGAAAAATGTTCTCAAGTTTTTTTGAGTGAAATCTACGCCCCTGGTCCAGATAGGTGGATCGATGCCTAGTCCCATAGGAGCGGACAATAAAAACGAGGTTCCATGTGCAGATCACAACCCTGTGCACGTTAAAGACCCATTGGCTGTTTTACAGGGCCGTTCAGGCAAAACTTAAACAATCCTACCAAAAACCCCAAATCTTTCTACCAAGTGGATGTGTATAGTGCTAAATTAATACTTAGCGACCTTGAAAAAAAAAAATGTAGTAGGCCAACATATAATATTATTATAATATTATAATACTATAGGCACCTGCATTGATCTGGATGCTGTATGTAACACGTAATTCTTGTATTGTATGTGAGTGTGTTTATGTATTATGTACCTCTGTATCTCTGTATATATATATATGTGTGTGTGTGTGAAGGAGGAGAGAGAGAGAGAGAGAGAGAGAGAGAGAGAGAGAGAGAGAGAGAGAGAGAGAGAGAGAGAGAGAGAGAGAGAGAGAGAGAGAGAGAGAGAGAGAGAGAGAGAGAGAGAGAAGAAAGACCCCCCCCCTTTCTATGCTAGGCCTTGGTCACAAGCCCATCTTGTTATTAAGGTAGATGATGATAATGGTGATGATGAATCTCGATTCTTTACCAGTAATTGATGATGATGATCATGATGATTGTGATGGACTTTAAAAATAATATTCCAATGGTGACACTTCTGGTACTTGATAATACTGATGTCACTGGCACTGGCTTACACTATGATGAGGAGAGTGACACATACAATTACACACAATGCACACATAACTACTTCTTGGGAGTGTTTTCAAAACGTGTAACTCTGTCTTCACTACCTGCTCAAAACGTGTAGGATTGTACAACAGCAAGTTTGCTGATGAGCAAACCATGTAAGTCCAACTAGGCTAGTCAAAGCGTGTATGTCTGTGTCAGCTGCTTGATAAGCAATGCGTGTAAGTCTTGATATAGGGTTCATTTTATTTATTTCAACATTTTCAATCCAATGACGTAGAAGTAGGCAATAAGTAAAGGTTCAAATATCTCATACACACAAAAAGTATTTTTTTAACAGCGCAGCATCACTTTTCTTTGATTTTCTCAAAACTACAAAATTGAGAGAGAGAGAGAGAGAGAGAGAGAGAGAGAGAGAGAGAGAGAGAGAGAGAAAGAGAGAGAGAGAGAGAGAGAGAGAGAGAGAGAGAGAGAGAGAGAGAGAGAGAGAGAGAGAGAGAGAGAGAGAGAGAGAGAGAGGAGAGAGAGAGAGAGAGAGAGAGAGAGAAGAGAGAAAAAGTCTATAGGGGAGAGAGAGAGAGAGAGGTTGGAGAGAGAGGGAGAGGGTTGGTGGAGAGAGAATCTCAAAATCTAGAGCCAACTATAGTAGTAGTTGATCTAAATTCTAGACCTAGAGTTACATTCTTACTAAAGTAGACCAAGATCTCTAGATAGATCTAGATCTAGAATCGAGATTTATGAATGCGAAAAACGAACGTACCTCCAAGAGTCCCTTCTCTTTGCATTTTCTTATAATAAAATCACAAAATTCAAAATTGTTATCGATGTAAATAGGGTCATTGAGCTGATTGATGACAAGAAAGCACTTCATATTTGCCTTTCAAAGGCATCCGACCGTGGAGACAACGTGAGTACTACGCTCAAACATCCAAGGGTTCCTTGTTTATAAACAACATCAACATCACGTATCCGGAAACGGCACGTGACGATAGCCTAAAACGAAAGGTCTCAATATCGTATTTTCTGATCGAAGTTTTTAATTATCTGTCGGTCAATCTCTCTCTCTCTCTCTCTCTCTCTCTCTCTCTCTCTCTCTCTCTCTCTCTCTCTCTCTCTCTCTCTCTCTCTCTCTCTCTCTCTCTCTCTCTCTCTCTCTCTCTCTCTCTCTCTCTCTCTCTCTCTCTCTCTCTCTTTGTTTTCAAACAGGCAGACAGACAGATAGATAAATAACTTCATTTCACTGTGGCTCCTTTGTATTACTTACTTATTTATTTACCTACTTACTTACTTACACTTATTTACTTACTTATTTACTTACTTTCTTACTTACTTACTTATTTACTTACTGCTCTTCACATCGGGTGGGATGATGTAGATTTTCCAACATTATGACCCATGCAATAGGATGGCACTAACACAGCTTTCATACAGTTTTAGTTTCGTCTCACAATTATATATCTGTGATTTGCAGGCGCTGTTGAGCATTACAAATTTTAAGGCGTTTCTGGCTATGATGAGTCGAATTCTGGATATACCTACTATTATTGTTCCCCCACCATTAGGATGGAGAGAGAGAGAGAGAGAGAGAGAGAGAGAGAGAGAGAGAGAGAGAGAGAGAGAGAGAGAGAGAGAGAGAGAGAGAGAGAGAGAGAGATGGACCGACATATTATGTGAATCCATTCTTTGTTGGAACTATTTAAGGCCAGCTTGTATTGATACAGGGTTCGTCACGGTCATTTAAGGTCTTTACCTCTGATTGCCCCTGGCTACTCTTTAGGTCTACCTGTTGAACAAAATAAATGAGACGAGAAGTTTTCTCCTGCTTCATACATTTACATGTGTTAACAAATTAAATGAGTAATATAAAACGGCCGAGTGATACTGAGCGACAGTGGCAATGAAGGCTGATTTGATTTGTGTTACACATATAATACATGTACAACTTATACTAGTATTACTACTTCCTACCGGAGGCAGGATGGGCGCTGTTCCATACAGTGCGGAGACTCAGTTCAGTAATCCCAAAGATATTGCGAGAGTAGAACTATCTTTTCTCTTGCACTTTTATTCTAAAAACTGAACTTGTCATCTCAGGAAAATAGTCAGTTGTGTCATGTCGGTTTCATGAATGTGTTTGTGACACTGGTTTTTAAAGTTGAAACTTTAAATTGCAGAACCAAATTATGGTGTTTTTTTAAAAATTCTTTGACTTAATAATTTGAAATAAAGACTTTTCTGTTCAAATGTTGAACTTGCACGATTGACGTTTTACACTCACATGGTACATGTACTTGTACTTGTACATTAAACTGTACGCTGTGTTCAGGTGAACAAGGATAGACTACCCGGTAGTACATGTAATAATAAAGAGAGGTTGTAGACAGTAGGCGTGTCAAAAAGTTCGTCTTCCAAGCAGGCAATGACAGACAGAGCTACATGCATTAAATAATTTGCACCATTTATCCCTCTCGACTAGAGATTCTCAATGTGAAGATATACTTTTTAATTGATGCCCTGTAGACTCATGCGTCTTTTATTGAAAAAGTCGTTCAGTCATACCGATCCTCTTTTAATCTTATGTAACAACGCCTCTTTAAAAACAAGAAGCAGCTCATCGTTTTCAATTTTAAAAAACAATCTTAAAAACATAACTTTTGATAAGAGCATTTTGTTCATCTTAGTCTTATCTAGAATCGAAGGTAGTTGGGTTTTTTTGCAGCGTGATATCCTTTTTTATTTTAAAACTGCACTGCCATAGTCATCTATGCATGTTCTATGCATAATCTGTAATTTTATTATAAAGCGTCATCGAGCACTTTGGTGGATGAGAGGCGCTCAATAAATGTATTATTAGCCGACTAGCATTACTACATGATTTATTGTCAGTTCAAGGTGCACGATGATCAATGACAGTGTTAATTATTAGCCTAATAGCATTACTTCATGTATTATTGTCAGTTCAAGGTGCATGATAATCAGTGATAGTGATAATACATGCTTAATTCCAACTGTTCAACTAAGGCAGGGGTTTCTAATCGGGGTATCAACTCTCTGGGTACTGCTATTAGTGATACATATATCTACTTTAATAACAGTACACCAGGTATACAATATGAGCCTAGTGTTGTACAGCTACCTCAATGCACGATGCATTGTTACAATAATATTATGATAGCAACGTTAGTTGTATAGTGGTGGTCTTCCCTGAAAGTTAAGCAGTTGGGAAAGTCAGATTTGTGGGACAGGTGACATGTATGCGGGACGGCTGGACGGACGATGGTAACGCAGGACTGTCCCGCAAAATGTGGGACGTTTGGCAACCCTGGATGTGTGTGTGTATATGTGTGTGTGCGAGCACAATTCCTACTATACGATATCTCGTGTTAGACTTTATTATGCTAAATCAAGTTGACAAGGTGTCATAGAGTGTGTTCAAACCCACTCAGATCAAGTAAATACATGTATTGCACCTTGATTAAATAATATCTGTGTGACTGGATGGAAATACATCCCGCAGCCTGCCTGTTGTTATTAAAACTTACCTTGGCGTTGTAACAAGCGACTGCTGTAACCGCTGTTAATTGCAGATTTATGATTTTACAATTAGAAATGAATTGCATTAATTTCATCGTCATTCTGTATAATGTATTCTTTGTGTTGCCATATCAGAATTTTAGTAGCGACGGTTAGGCTACCGGACTGGGGATCATGAAGTCCCAATTTCGAAGCATAGAAAAGCTAAGTCCGACGTCGTGTTCGTTGGGAAAGATCTCAGGGTGAATTAAGAAGAAACAGCAATATGAAAGATGAGTGAAAGGAAAGAAATAGGATCTACCAGCAACACCTGCCAACCACCCGCTGTAAACAGGCCCAAGTCTATTTTGGGGTTTTGTTATGAAATAAAATTGAAAATTTAAGTCTACACCCTCATTGCCTCCTATTCCTATCTTGCGACCCAATTACACACAGATTTCCTCATTTTCTTTAGATGGTTCCCTTCTCACCGCTGTTAGGAGTGGAATGCCGTAATGCTCCCTGATGTTGTAGGACCATCTTTGGGGTGGGCGTCCTCCTGGTCTTGGGTTCGTGAAATCTAGCTTATATAGCTGGCATTGATTCTTGTTTGTGCTTTACCCCTGACAACATGTCCGAACCAACTAAGTCTCCTATTCACCACCACATCCTCGATTGTTTCGTTCCTGTTCAGTGTGTTGCATATGTGCATGTTTCTAAGCATATCGTGCTTAGTAACACCAAGGAAAGCCCTTAGGCATTTCATTTCGAATACCAAGAGAGTATTCATTTCCTCTCTCCTCGTCATCCATGTTTCAGAGCCAAATATGGCTATTGGCAAAATGATTAATTCTATTTACAATAGTATTACAATGTCTCATGCAGAAAACTTCAAAAGCAATAAAACCACAAATTAAGATTCAATAAAAATGCTTTATTGTCAATTTGTAATTCAGATTTGAAAATGAAAAAAAAAAGACGGTTGAAGTGAATCCACTCATTCACCATCTGCATGTATGCTTACTTCATCAGACTAACCATGCACACTATGTTTTACAAATATACTGTACTCTTTAGGCTTGTCTATTTGACATTTGCATTTAACTTCCAGGAAAATACAAACATAAAATACCGTACTATAAATAACCAAAAGAAAAAACGCAACAATCAAAGACAAAACGCAGATACAATACTTGCAGATATCTCTCACTCACATCTCACAATGCAGCTTACTATAATGAACTGAGAGAAAGAACCCCCCCCCCCCCCCAAAAAAAAACAAAAACAACAACAGCTAAGGAAACAATCATCCTCCCCCAAACATTTATAAACAGCCGATAAGTGTACACTCAGGAAAAAATCCAGGCATTTACTTCCATTGTTTCTTGATGGATATGTTTTTTTCTGAGTCTTTCAACATGATCTGCAAAGAAAAATGTAAGAAAACAAATGAAATAAAAACATTTGCAAAAAAATATAATATAAGAAAAAAGCAACAAAAAAAAAAAGGCGAGGGAGGCTATGCTATAGTTGCCTCATAATAGGCATTCAAAATCAACCATAACAATGAAATAATTGTAATTTTGAAATTCGAATCGAAGTAATTTGGTATAAAAAAAGAAGACTCAATTTTCTCTCTTTCAATAGTCAGTCTTCTTTACTGTAATGTGATCTTGTTAAAAAAAAAGAAGTAATAAGTCCTTTCCCATCCCCCACACACAAAGGGGAAAAGAATCTCATACAATGAAAATGTAAAATACATGTATATCTCTTCATAGACATAAAGTTAGTTTTAGCAGGATTTGATAGCCCTGAACCATGACCAATTTTAATCTCTTCATATGCTTGAATTTCATCTATAGTTCGACTGACAACCTGAGAAGGTTAATTAATTTTTCTGTACTCTTCTTCTTCTTTTTTTTACACTTCTTATATATAATTTTTTTGTATATAAATAACTTGTAGTTGTTTTCCACATAAATTTTAACAATTGACAAACTTTAATATGAGAATGTCCTGTATCTTTTCTAAAATTTAAATATTGTAATGACAAATCCTACAAATGATGTAAACTTGCATTATCTTCAAGAGCACAACAAATATTATGTGAATATTTACCTTGGCAACAGCTAATTCAAAATCTTCTTGAGTTACATGAACTCTGCGCTCTCTGAGAGCATACATTCCTGCTTCTGTGCAAACACCCTGCAACGGAAACAACAAGATAAAATTACAAGACATCAGCAAAGTGACCTATTCACAGGAAACAAATCTGAGCAATGACACTTAAAAAAAAAAAAGAAAAGAGAAAAAAAAAGAAGTCAAAGGACCTTATTATGCCTACAAACTTGACATCAAGAACATTTTGCCAATACCAGAAATATTTTACACTTGATGCCATCAAAATAGCTATCTTCATCGACCAATGGTATTTTAACAAATGCTGCTTGGCTCTGCTTTATAAATGAAAATTGACAATGCATGAACAATGTTTAATGTTATAAATTCATATTAATTGGTAGTAACTGTCTCCTATTTCACACAAAAATACGAGTAAACCATATAACTGGCCATAAGCAATTATGACCCGATCTGTGTCATACCATATCAGCTTTTCCAATGACATAAACACAAGAATAACTTGAAAACGGCAGTTCATACTTAATTTTTGCTTAAATTTGTTTCTGTAACCAAAACTAATACATAGTTTCATTTCACTCTTTACACAGTGAAAAATCACATCTTTTTCTGGACGCAATAGACTATGCATGCATTATAAATAGGTATAAAAATGTCAATTGATGCCATAAATTCTTATAACTATACATTTTCTGAAAGCTTATTGCCTGTAGATTTTGATAAAAAGAAAAAAAAAGTTTCTACAAAGGGCCTAAAGATTTTTTATGGGTGTTTGAAATGAAAAAAAAATAAAAACAGCCACTCCACAGCATGACAGCAAAAGGTCAAAGTCATCACAATTCATCCTTATCAATGATGGAAAAGTATTCCCTGACTTATAACGTTTCAGAAAATGTATACTTATCTATATTTTTTACATCAAATTACGCCTTGTTTTTTTTACTTATTCATCCCACCCCTTAATTGTCATAATGAACATGGCCACCACGAAGTTAATATAGGCCAGTTTGAGGGTTAAGATAAAAAAAAAGAAAAGGGAACACTCTTAAGTAAGATATCATTTTCATTTGGCTTTATTTAGAATGCGAGGAACCTTAAGTCCCCCTCCCCCCTTGTAATTTACAAGTGTACCTGGAGACAATAGTGTATTATGATTTCTCCTTATTATAAAGCTGTGTCCCTCGACCTTTGTCTGCGGTAAACTTAGAAACTACTGTATCAGGTATAGGTGACATAAAAAAGTCAACATAAAATTTCCTACCTCAACAGAAAAATTCCCACCTAGGAAATGAAACATACTCCCACGCTAGGAACGGAGAACAGCATAAATATTTCCGATTTCAATGCATTATTGTCAATTCAAATCTTAACTGAATGGCTTTCTAGTGCATTTCAAGGAAATGAACAATTAGTACTCATTTCTTTTAATGATAATTTGTCATACCTACTTCGATTTCCCTGATTTTCACTGATGTTCGTCCTCAATATATCAATTATCCTGGTATTTTCTTGACGAAAACATTTCCTTTCATTTTCGAGAATTCCCTGATGCATGGAAGCCCTGTTTTTACTATCTGAGCCCCACTTTTTACTACCCAAGATATCAATTTTTGACCATTTCCGATCTGGGTATGAAAAATCTGACATATTTACACCCTGATCAATACAATTATTAGATCGAATCATTACTTGATTCTGAGGTTACGCAGGCTATTTATTGTGCTTACCGGAAATCGATAAATTAAATCTAGTAACACCAAAAAGTTTCTTCGATCGCAGGCAAAAAATACTTTTCCACAATCAATTCAAATACTGATTTTATCCAATAGTTCATTCACTAAGAACCTAAAGCAGGCTATTGAAACTTACATGCGAAATATGTAGCATTTAAAGTTGGTAAATCACTTTATATATTACCTTGACTTCAGCTCCAGAAGCTCCAGGCATCATTTCGGCAATCTTGCGGAGATTAATCCCACGAGTTAGATTCATTTTGCGGGAATGGATTTTCAAAATGTCCAGACGAGCCTGTTTAAAAGAAAAGATTAATGCAAAACTTTCATGACAGAAGGAAAATGTCTGTCCTCTGTCCCAGTGTCGACAAAACAAAATGTATCATTATAAATCTTATACAAAAAGAAACTACAAAGCAACATACTTTCATCATGTACACATCTTTTAAAACCACAGATCTCTGAAAACCTAGAAAACTGATTCCAATACTATACTATAAATATTATTTCTGTGAATATTTCATAAATATCCAAGTCCAACCAGCGCACATCTGTCTTTCAGCGGCTGTTAAGTAACTACGTACTACTTCAATGTTTAAATATCAGAAAGCTGGTACCTATATGCAGGGATAGAATGTAGCACAGGCTTCCTTAAAGTTTGTTGAATTTGAAACAGCCTTTGTAGGTAAGGGAACCGGCGTCTCCCGTTTATTGTTAGTAAACTTCTGCATTGAGATTAATACCAGTATGTACCCCCTCCATGACAAATTGTTTTCACTGTCACTTGAGATCTCTTGCATTACTATATAGATTCTGTAAACAAAATATGCCATGTTTGAAAATGCAACAAATGCATGATTGTACTTTTTAACATGCTCTTTAATGCAGAACTGATGACCAAAATCAAAATCTAATTTGTAAAAAACTTGTACATTTCAGAGGCTGTCAATGACTGTTTTCTCCTTTAATGAATTTATGTGATAACAATATAACTGTCTTCAAAAATGTTGAAATAATGTAGACTTGTACTTGTTTTATTCAAACATACACTTAAACCCTGTTATTCTATACTGCCAACTGTATAAACTGTCGGTAGTAATTTAGTGTTATACATGGATTGGCAATGTAACAAAAACGCCCTCAGCCAGAATTAAAACAAGGAAGATAATGAATGTCAATGCAGAGTACATGTAGATCTACAAGAATGGAGGTAAAGTTAAGGCAGACAAGACAATGTAGGCCGACTGCATATGAAAAGGCTACTGTAGTACAATGTAGTAGTAGTAGTAGTATCAGCAATGGTTGTGGTATCAGCAGTAATATAGATAGACCTGACAACACACTACGCATTTCATCTGTCTAGTTCCTTTAGCCTAGGATTACGTAGAATAAAAAAGGAGAGGTGAACTGCACATGGGGATGAAACATCACACACAGGGCACTGATGCTCTTGCATGGATTCTTCCCATTTGTATCTGGCAAACTAGATTCTTCCATGCATCACTTAGGGGAAGGGAGTGGTGATACACGATGACAGTATTTCACAATACTTATTTACGACGCTAAACCATTGGTGGATTGTAGTATAATGAATTATTTAATTGTTTTTGTATACTACTTGATTCATTTAAAGCTGAAAAGCTGGTGGTAAGCGAGAATGGCGGTTGAGTGGGAAGTGGTATAGTAAGGTTTGAGTGTGTATTATTTTCCATACCTGTAATTGTAAACAATCAATTCCAAAATTGTCTGAACATTGGCGCATACAAGAGCAAATGTTCTGTTTTTATGCCATGCATAGTATTTACATGGAGAGAGTATAAAATCTATGTGTGTGTGTATTCTAATTCTAATAGAGGGAAAAGAAGAAAAATAGTAATTTTAAAACATTGAATTTACCAAACTAGCACCCTGAAAAATCCTACCAATTCCCAAAGACTCTAGGTCTAGTTTAGATCTACACTGAATCTAGATCTAGCTCTAAATGAAATTTTATCCCAGTTACTAGAATAAGGTCGATACATAATGAGTGACAGTAACGGACACGTTAGATCTCTAAATCTAGAGTCTATACAATGGCAATTACAACATGTCAGTATATTGAGGTACAATTAGAATCAAGCTTTCACCCTCCATAGTCCATAAAACAAAAATAATTTAGATCTAGATTAACCATGATCAATCATTGACTTCATTGAGAGAATGAATGAGCATGAAACAATTTCCTTTCATATTTCTTTCCAAGGCAAAATTCATTTCTTTTTGCTAACATTTTGGCGACAACAAAGAAATATAGTAGTCAGAAAAATAAAGTCAGAACATTATGTGTGTAAAGATATATCATAGAGCAGCTGTCTGAGCGTGTGTGTGTTCAGTATCGGGACAAGAGAGGGTTCGCGCAATCGAGTGTGTGTATCACGAGGTGTAAGGCAATGCAGAGAAAGACAGCAAGGCAGTGTGGGGTATTCTGATTGATCTATTTTTAGACTACTTCATGGACAGTCGGAAAAAATGATCAGCAAAGAAAAAAGGGTTTGGTGAAGTGCTGGTCTGCTCGTTGGCAAGTGTTTTTCTTGGAAGATTTACATGTATGTATTTTCAAATAAAATACATAAAATAATCATATAATCATTCAGTTATAATACCTCTTCATTTGGTGGTGGGAATTCTATTTTCCTGTCAATTCTTCCAGGACGAAGGAGGGCAGAATCAAGGATATCAATTCTATTTGTAGCCATAATGACCTGGAAAAACGATTTTCAAGAAGTTATTGAGTGAGGGAAAATAACAATAAACAAAATTAGACACAGAAATCAATAAGACTTAACCACAGAAACAAAGACAAAGAATATAATTATAACGGTATTTGATTTTTTTTTTTGGGTGGCTTTTGCGCACACAAAAGAGAATAGTATTAGTAACCATTCAGCTTTAGTTCACTGATTATTGTTTTTACGTTACATATACACAATTTCATGTACATGTTGTATTTTGAATGGGAAATGCATCCTTATACCAGTCAGAATATGAAAGGTTTGCTAAAGATATAGTTAACTTTGTGTACTAATAACACAAGATAAATACGTACTTTAATATTTTGCTTGGCTCAAATCCATCCAACTGGTTAAGAAGCTCCAACATTGTTCGCTGTACTTCACTGTCTCCTGTAAGTTGCAAAGGTTTTGAAAAAAAAAAGAAGTGTTATTTTGAGCCTAAACGAAATGAATACCAAGCATTTTGAAATATAACCCTCAGTATATCATGATTAAAGAACCTCATAAAAAATTTGCTGCCCTCACCTCCAGATCCACTCTCTAATCTTGATGATCCAATTGAATCAATCTCATCCATGAAGATTATAGACGGAGCATGTTCCCTTTGAATAAGAAAATGAAATTATAGTGATTGATATTTAAAAACATTAATCAAACAAAGGCTAGTCAAGATCAAACAAATAAAAAATATCAATTGAACAAAATAATCATCTCTCGATCATAAATTATATCAGGTGGTCAAAATTATACATTATACAGTAGTCTCTGCCAAAATGCGGGGTCCACGAGTGACAAAAACATTGTGCATTTTGGCAAAGGTGCATTTTGACAGAGTCAAAAGCCACGACCCATTACTATATATTTACATTGTCATTCTTGTTTAGAAATACATTGTAAACTCTCTTGTTTTTAGTTGGTTTGTTATTGTTTGTGATTTATTTGTCATTTGTTGGCTTGAGAACACGACCCAATAGACCTCATAAATCTCTTACATGCTTTTCTCATTCAAGACTACAACAAGGGGTGACAGGTGGCATGTTCAAGGCAGGGAGGGAAGGGGCGGGTATGGGTGACTAGAACTGAGACAGCCAAGACTAGCTGCAGAATTGTTGTGTGCATGTGTACACATGGTTAACATAGATCTAGATCACACACACGTGCATGACAGATTTTGTCACTGGGACGAGGCAAGAAGAGGTTATTTTTTTTACATGAAATGACTCTTTAAATGCAGCATATTGAAGACGGACTTACGGAAACTTGTTTCCATTTTGGCGAAGTCAAGACAGCCGTGGGGTGGGGACATCAGAAAATGTGCAGTAAGACGAATTGTGCATTTTGGCGGCATGCAATTTAGTGGAGACTACCGTATTCATATTTTTCTGTTATGCTTAAAAAACATGCTATTGCAATCTTACTCCACTGTCACAGCAGAGCAGTTTCAGAGATACTAAACAAAGATTGTCTTTAAAATCCTTATTTGACAAACAATAGTTACAAATAATTTCAACAACTATTCCATGCTGTCATTGAAGAATTACCAAGGCTTATTTTACGTCTCAGATAATAACAATCAGATGATTCAGTCGTAACTCATTTGAGAAAATGTGTGAACATTTTAAAGAAGAATCCCTGCTTTACATCAACAAATTCATCTTTTGATAAAATACTGAACCCATGAATAAATCTGTCACAAACAAATGGAAGTTCATAAGTACTTCATGTGGCAATGATCAATTGTCTGGTAGAAACAAAATTAAAGCTAGTATTTGGTATCAAAACTGAAGCTGACACTCTTGGGATAGCTGGCATTAATGCTTTGCACTAAATTGTTAAAAAAATTTGTTTACTCACCTTGCCATGACAAACAACTCTCTCACCATCCTTGAACCCTCTCCGATAAACTTTTGCACCAACTCAGACCCAGAGACACGGATAAAAGTACATTCAGTATGGTGAGCCACGGCTCGAGCAAGCAGGGTCTTGCCAGTTCCAGGAGGGCCGTACAACAGAACACCCTGCGTTGTAAAGAATGTAACAGACTTTAAAATTCAAGACTCACAAAACTCAGCAAACAAAATTTTTTTCCTGAGATGTTAGCTGGTCTTCTATGACATTGAAAAAGAAATTCTAGTAGGATGAAAACAATAATTTCCCCTTGACAAAAATTATATTCAAGTTCATATACGTAACATTACTTCAGTCACTGAAACATTATGCCACTATGCATAAAATATCAATGACTACACCTTCCATCAGAATGTTTCAATTCCTATGCTGAATACACATTACGTTCATTATTTATCAGCAAATAGTAATGCAAGTCATTGTTTTCAGTTTAAGCCATCAACTGGAAACGGCAAGCGTTTCTACCCAATGCTACATTAGGTCAGTGCCAAACAAAAAAGCAGAGACATTATCTATTGATAGCCAGCAGGCAATAAAATCGACCCAAATCACTTTAATAAGCAGTAGGAATTTCAAAAGGGGACAAAGACTTGTAAGATCCTCGATGACATACCATATTATGAGAATATTTGCAACAAACTGAGCCAAGAATAATCCATTAACCCATTCTGAATAAAATAAAATGACCCGAATTAGGGCATTCATATTTCATCATGTTTATGTAATGATTTGAGAGAAAACAGAGAAAAGATGAACATCATACATAAAAACCCAACAACCATTAATGCCTAAAATTGGCCAACAACAAAACAAAACGTGAGTATTTCAGAGGCATAACAAGACATTGCCTTACGCTAGAGGAAACACGAGAACAATATAATATGTTCCACCTTTGGTTGGGCGATTCCAAGAGCTTCAAAAAGTTCAGGATGTTTCACTGGAAGCTCTATAACTTCTTTGATTTCCTTGATTTGTTTATCCAACCCACCGACCATTTCGTAGGTGGAATCTGGCACCTTTTCTACCATCATCAAACTTACAAGTGGATCAACCTGAAAAGATAGAGGTTGTGAAAATGAAACAAAACACTCCCCTACAGAAATGGTCTTATTTCATGGTAATGCAATACGAACACACACATACACATTTGAGTACAAAGATACCTAATTATTTTAATTATACAAAGTGAATTATGAATGCTGGCATTTATAATACTTAAAAGAAGATATATCTAAATCAGTGTACTTTTTCTGTAGTAGGTTACTTCAAAGGATCTTAGCTCCAGCGAAATAAATGCTCTAGTACTGACAGCACTCATACCCTTGGTAATTATAGCATAAAATATGATTATTACATTTTTGCTCAAAACATAAACACCTCCCGAGCACAAACACAAAAAAACAGAGCATAGTGTGGTTTGCTGGAGCTTACATGTGCATCAGTCTATACAATGCTCAAAATAAATTATTACCTTGTTAGGCAGAATTTTGTGGAGTACATAGCTGTCATTCCTCAATGCTACACGACAATTTGGTGTGACTGAATTTATATCTATATTCTTGTCAATGTCAACGACAAATTTTCCTCAGGGTGGACCTGAAAATATGGAACACAAACATTATAAACTTTTCCAAATTAAAAAACAATACAAAACTCACACACAACAATTGAAAGATCACTCATCCACAACCATCCCTTCCAAACCCCACCGCAAGGAATTATCCGGGAAACACAGCCAGTATGAGTATCAAACAAATTTATACATTTTAAGAAAGTCAAATAAGTAACTATGAAAAAGAGCAAATGGTTTGTACTTGGTGGGGGGGGGGGGGGGGTAGAAGACCTTCTGGGCTGGGAGGGCAGTTTTACAACATAAGGGACAAAACCCTGTTATTGCACTAAGGAATGGAGCAGCTCATTCCCTTGACATTCATATCATAACAAAGGCTTAGTATCGATTCTTTCATTTTATATGATTTTTTTTAGAAATGATACCAACACATCGACTGTACCATAAAAGCCTGAAATTTTGTCTAAAGTATATCAAGTTGGTACTTACTTTAATTACCACAAAGTATGCTATCTGAAGAATCTACTTTTGATGAATTATTATCAATATTATTTAAGATTGGGCGAATATCAGGATAACATTCTGTGCACCTATCATAAGAAAAATGCAATCCCGACAAGAGTATAAGGGATTTGGAGCAGTTGAAATAGGGTTGACATGAAGTAGTTGATAGCCTCTTACGATTGTATGATGTTTCAATGTATTATATTATTCTTTAATAGGTATACATGTGAAAAAACATTAAAATAACGAAAAAAATTGTTAAAAATGCGATTTTCTCAAAATGTTATTTTTTGACAGTGATATGCGATCTAGTTTTTAATTTATTGTCCAATTGCTCCCAAATCTGGTATATAACATCTATAAAATAAATAAAAATTTCAGCAAGTAGCTTTTTTTCGATATTTCTTCAAAATTAATTTTTTTGTGATTAACCTTGCCCAAAATTGGAAAGGTTGCTGCTATATGCATTTTCAAAAAATTCATAAAATGAAAAACGTTTCATTAATCAAAAAAAGCTACTGGGTAAGCCTAGATATTGAACCAAATAACGTATGTGCAAAGTTATAGCCAATTTTGTTTATAACTGAAAAAGCCTATTTGAAATGAAGTTGTTATTTCCGCAATGAAAATCCAAGATGGTAGTGTTCCCATGGTAACCATATGATTAAAAAAAACAAAACAACTTTTTCAGCTAATTTAGACATATTAAGTACAATGGTAGTGATTAAAATTGTCGATATCAAATAATAATAAAAAACATGCTCAGGACCACCCCCCACCAAGAATATCTTTTAAGTCTTACCTTATTGAAAAAAAAAAAGAAGAGATAATCATTCTTTTCTTTTAATCTTTTAAAAAATCTTTGTCTCTGTGAGATCTTTGGAAACGTGCACAAACACTGTAAAGATTTCTTTCGTATACATAAAAAAATATGTTTATTGACATTATGCCCGTAGTCGTTTTAATTAAGATGTAATGAAGTATCTACACATAACAAAAAGAACCATCTGTTCATACAATTCATCAAGTGGAAAGCCACTGTATTCACCTTAACAAGCACTTTTTTCTTGTCCATTGGTTTCACAACTTCTCCGACATAGGATCCTTGCTCTTGAAGTAACTGTAACTCTTCTCTCAACATGCGGACTGAAAAGAAAGTCATTTGTCTGTTAAATTTCCACAAATCACAAGTAACAAATCTTTTGATTCTGAGAAAAGAAAGTCATGTGCATGCCAAATTCCATCAAATCACAACCAACAAATCTTGACAAATCCCAAATACAATGAGAACAAAGATTCCATAAAATGTATGTTTGATATCCATGTAAAAGGTCATCAAAAGATCATTACAGCCTATAGAGTAGGAGAACATAATTATTAACTTCTGTGGAAAAAGTGATAATACATCGCATATTGGACAAGACATTGGTTATTGTAGATTTTACTCCACTGTTTAAGCTGCATTTTCAACGAAGTCAAGTCAGGGAAAAACATGTTAAATGTCTTTTTCATGTAAAGGTACATGAGTCAAAAATATCCTTATTGGTAACCACTCTTGAATCGAGCAATGAGATTTTAGTCCATTGGTCAATTATCACACACAATACATCATCCAACAATTATTTTAAAAAACTATAAAAACAAAGATGAAAAACAAATTTACCTTTAGCATTAAGTTCATTTCTCTGAGCTTCCAATCTTCTAAGATTCTGGGTCCTTTCAGTCACAATTAGCTTGAGGAAGAAAAATTCCAAAGGATGGTTAAATTGCATGTAAATTATAAATAAAAAGTGATATGCACCATTTATGACAATATACGAGATAGAAAAAGGGGAAGTTACTTTAGAGAAAGAGAACCAAAATAGTTGAAATATTAATCATAGGAATCATCTTTTTACTTCGTTTGTATTGTTACATTTCCCCACAACTGAGCATTAGGTTCAATAGGTATTTACTAGTCTCATTCTTTATCTAATCCACTGTTAGCAGTTATTTTAGAGTTGACAAGACTTTTAGGTTATGCCGTGACAGCCGTTTAAACAGAAGCGGATAGCTCAGTAGGTACAGCTCTCATCTACCAAGCTAAATGTTGTGGGTTCAAATCCCAGCTGTACAGGCTTAAACTTAAAATCCGTTTTTTGGGTTTCTTCTGCTCCATTATGCCTGGTAAGCAGGATAAAATGAGTGCTTAGTCCTATTGGAGATGAACTGTAATCTAGGAGGTCCCATGTGCCTTTGAGCATGTAAAAGAACCTGTGGTGGTTGGAACTCGAAAAGAGCAGGCCATTTTGGCAACCACCCTGGCAAAATTGAGTTCCAACTAAAAAAGGGTATATTTTTCAGAAATACCCCTACCTCTTGTACCTCAAATCTGAATAAATGTAGAAGAGGCAAAGATCAGAGGGTAAGAAAGTGAGGCTGCGCATCCATAGTTTCCTCAGAATAAAATTATAATTCAAATTTAAGCTCAGGAAGCCTTTAGGGCTCCACAAAATTAGGGTTCAAAGGGTTAACAAATATATTATGAATTGGTTCTCTTCCTATCACAAAGTGCTGTCACGGGAGCATTTCTCTGAAAATATTTTACTTCAAAAGACATTAAAAAATGCTGGCATTAACATGACTTTACTAATTAGCTAAATTTGTACTGCAACATCATGTTAGCACTGTTTGACTATCACACAAATATTAAATTCACATACACACATATAATATGATTAAACTTGCTATGATGATGCATTTACATACCTGTAGCTCTTCAATTTTGCTGACATAATATTGTTTGATTCCTTGGTGGTTGTTTTCATCGACTTCCATTTTCTGTAAAAAAAAAAGGAAAACTATGGAAAACCTATGCGGGACAAGACGAATCACTAAGTTTTAAAAAATCTGTATAATTATACAGAAATGCTTAAATGGAATTGTTGTTCACAGAAATCCAGTTGGCGGGTTTTGATTTGATTTTACCCACATCCACAACTAAGGCGATATCAAGGGGTTTTGAAAGGATTTTTAAATTTTACTCAGACTGCCATGGGATCTTTAAGGGGGGGGGGGGGGGGGGAAAGGACTAGCGAGTTTGGGACCAAAAGGTTGATTTTCTATTCTTTGCATATTCAGGTAGAACGATCTAGAAATTCATGGCAGAAAAATGTCCACATGACGTTTTTTTTTACAAAAATATTTTGTAGGCGAGGGTAGGTAAAAACAATTAAAAATGTTGATGTAAATTACCCAAACACTGACTGAGAAGATGGCAGCAAAAACCTGTATATTAGCAGTTAATGGATTGTGTGCAACGGGTGAAGCTAGGATTTAGACTCAGTTTGAACAATGAGTTCACGTTTACAGATGATAAAATCCTTATAAAACATTCACAAAAATGGGACCCAATGATAACTTGAAATCTTCAATTAATCTTTCTCAAAGTCTAATTGATGAATCTTCTTAACATTTGGTCCAAGTATAGCTTTGACATCGCAGATATAAAAAACATAATATTGTGAAATTTGCTTTCAATTGGTGTGTTTGGTGAATATTTCTTGGATGCAAACATCAGGAATTGAGACCGCTGACATTTCCTATTTTAATAAGTCCTTTTTCATCTTAATGTAGATGAGGTCAATGACCTTTTATTCTATTTTCTTCAATTCTATGTGAAAGACAATAGTTCAAAGAAAATTTGGCCAGGTCTAATTTTTTAAAATCTTTGCCGTAATAACGTGAAACAGGGTTCATATTTTCGTTATTATGTAACAATTGTGGTCTACAAATAAAATGCACAGTAAGAGCTGAAAAAGAAACGGTTGAAAAATACGTAGGAACACCGTTTTATGATATGGAGTGAAATGAAAAGTATTCCTACAGCCATTTATCCTGTAAAAGACAAAAAAAAAAACAACATAGATAACTTTAAATGAGAGTTACAATATCATGAGACGACTAGCGGTCTGCGTGACCTTACAGTCGCACAAATTTTTTTCGATCTGGGATCTAATAACGGTAATATCGCGTCGAGCTATTTTCTTTGTCTGTCTCCTTATGAACGCCCGCTAACGCACAGACAAAAATGTAGATGATGAGCGTTCACCAGAAAGGAGACTGATCAGGTTAGATTCAGTTGCAGTAGCAAAACCTGCTTTGGTTTATCGTGAGTGATGTAAAGAAGTCCGGCAATCAATAGGCTTTCATGATTTATTTCGTTCTAATAAATAAAGACGAGATGATTGGTAATACGGGAGGTTTAGAAGTCCAGTACAACGATAGTGACTCTACGTCTCCACTATGCACAGTCTTCTTCGCATAACGATACAATATTACTAAAAATGCATTTAAACGAGAGAGAGAGAGAAAAATAATACTAATAGCACAGGTCCAAGTAGAGTTCAAGATTTGTCAGCCACTGCTCCCACCCCGTCCCATATTCTGAGAAGCAATTATCGTTCGATAAAGACACAAGTTTGCGCTTGTCTAGTGGGGCACTCTATGTGACTGTAGATAGTCGGAGAGGGGGAGGAGTGATGATGGGACTAGGGCAGGCACGTACAGGGGAAAAAACAACAATTGTCGGCAAAAGCACTTTCTTTTCGGTTAGGGTTTTGTTGCTGGTGCCTCTCCCTCTCTCTTCCCCCTTCCCCGCTCTATTGGCAAATGTCGGCCTATACATATCGCATCCTCACTCATTATATAAGTCGTGAAGTTAACTGGTTCCAGCAGAATGGCACACACGATACACCCATAACACATAGTAAAGATAGTACAAAGGCGTACAATCACAGAATTTAAAAGAATACGGGACAAAAAAAGCATCGGTTTTCATCCATCCACACACTCCGGAACGCGCAAGTCATCTAATCAACGGTAAGGCACTGGCCGTGGACTCCACACCCGAGGTGTCGGAAAACACAAACTTCACATCTTATTGAGAACTAGGGAAAAGTCAGGGAACTCTCCAAACCAGATGCCAGGGAAACTTCGGTCGACAGACCTGTGCAGTGCCGCGTAACTTGCATTAGACCTAAAATCTTCAGTTATGCCCCATGACTGAAAAAATATGACTTTCAAAAGCTAAAAATAATTTACTCGCCTCAGTCCTTTGCTGTCTCTTAAAGTCATATATCTGGAATCCTCAGGTTCTAAGCTTTATCATGGCATATAACACTTGTAAGAAATATAACATGTACATTTTGACAAAAGAGGAAATGGGGATGGACCATTTTGTGAAACCTGCCACATAAATTTTCTATAAGTTAAAAGGAATTCATATTGAGATGTTATTGCAAAAAGGAAACTTAAACTAAACAATAACATCGATAGCAGTGAAATCAACTTAGGCTTGCACGAAGTATGTTGAATGGGAAAGCGTCTCTTTGACGAATGATAACGAGGCTACCGGGAAAGCCTTGAGCTTAATATAAATTGTAATCTCATTGGCTGTTGTTTAACTATGAACTCAAAGGTCAAACATCATAACCCATGTAAGGAAAGTGGAAATTTCCATTAAAGAAGCCTAGGTGTCTGGCCTAAATATAGGGCCTGCGCGCTTCCGGTGTCTATGATGGCGTCCCCAAATGTA